>CM076578.1:1832685497-1832925438 GCA_034641835.2 Pinus albicaulis | reverse complement strand
AAATTTAGGATTTCAAATTCCTTGTCCTTGAAACCCCTTGAAAATATTGCTTCGAAGAGTAGAGTTATCGCTTTGAAGGTGATCATCTAAGGGCTAGTATGTTAATTTTTAAAAATCATTTTGTTCCTGGTAATCCAAATAGACCAAGAAAGATACTTGGGGAGGGATTCCCAACATATGATTGGCAACGAAGAGGCCTTTGAGATCTAAGGGTATTTCAATTTCCAAAATTCAAACATATCCATCCATGATCTAGGAATGGAATCGATGGAAGAAACGAGTAACTGGAGGTTTAGGAATTTCTTCGACCTCAACTTATTCTGTCCAAAAAAGGACCCAAGAAAGGAGTTGAGTACTCCTCTCTAAATAACGACTAGCACTAGGACTACCCTAAAAAATAATAGCCCCAAGCGGAGGATCACTCTTCGATGCATTTGCAACTACTGGTTGGAAATCACCAACATAATTTCTCCTATGCCTTCTAGAAGAAGGCTCGACACTCGCAGGACTACGCCCACGAAGCCTCCTTGATCGACGAACCGATTGATCAACCACTTTTAATTATTATGAGATTTTATATAGACTCAAAAATTTACAAAGCTAGGGAAATATAGGAGAAAAGAGAACTCTCTACAAAAATGTCCCTAATATGCAACAATCAAGAAGCTCTGAGGTATTTTCGCTCCGGGTTATTAGGAACGAACACCAAAATACAAGAAAGAGAAAATAAGGACCTTCCAAAAATAGTCTGTGGTAATTACACCCTAGGCCTACTAGCGAAGGTAATGGAAACAATTACGCTAACCTCCAAACAAAAGCCTTTTCCAGTACAAGTACCCAAGCTTCAAAATGGCACCCTCCAAAAGTACTAATGAGAGTGATGCAACGTATGCCTCAGGTGCCATGATTATTCCCCCCGCAATCACCTATGTGATACCTAGGAATAGAAACTATCGACACAAGTTCGTATCGGCAGCCAGGCGGAATAGTCTTTGGTCGGGATCCAACAAATAGGAGAGGGGGTATCTCTCTTCTCCGCCTTCACTTGCCCTCGCACTTGACTCTCTGGAGGAGATATTTCCTGTTCAACTTAACGAGGCTATATTTCACTCATTAATCAACTTCTATGTTTGAAATTTTGAGTGGCCTTGGAGAGTTAACTCTCTTAAAAATGGAATTAACTCAGAAACACACATAAAGCACACATAATAAAGCACACACAAAATAAAGGCGGAAAAGGCAGAAGCCTCATGGTTTCCTCATGTATTCTCTCTTATTAAAAGAATTTAGTTTACAAATTAAATAGATGAGAGAAAATGTCTAAGATAGTCCGTGCTATCTTAGACTCTTTTGGTTGAGATTATTTCTCATCTAAAACCCACCAAGATAGGAGTTCCTAAACAAACTCCAATATTTGAGGAACAACCCAAGAGTTAGGCACATATTCCTAACTTGGAATATTTAATTAATTAATTTATTATTTTGGATTTATTATTGTTATTTGAGAGAGGCTAACATTCCCCCCTTTAATGAAAAATCCAAAATAAGAACGAGGAACCACCTTCCAAGTTCTCATGTTGATCCTAAAAAACATTGCTTGAAAGAACCGCCAAAGCTAGATGCTGAAAAACTGCAATCTGAAGAGACCATGAGTCAGCTGCATGTCTGATTCATCTCTGAATTTCGCTTGACAATTCCAACACATGCCAAGTTGCAAAAGGATCCATCTGTCCTTTGCATGAAATCATCATCCTTTGTCCACTAACAAAATTTGTTCAAAGCCCACTGGCTGATGATGTCAAAAACAACTCACTGTTGCTTTTGCTGTGCTGAAAACTGTTCACTACATCTTTGCTGTCGACTGCTGACTGGAAAATTTATTGATGCCCACTGGTTGATTTTGCTGTTTTTGTCGAGACTTTCAGTCTGACAACCACTGTCAATCTCATTGACATTTTCCCCCCTTTGTCAGCTGAAAGGAGAGACACTTCTCCTGGAAAGTATTCCTAAACTCCCCCCCTTTAGGTGTAGGAGTTTTACACTGTTGTACTCCCCCGTTCAACTGTATGAGAGTACCATCATATTTTCACTGTTGGCTACACTATGTGTAATTGTATTTGATTGTAGAATTGAGACAATCTGTTGACTGTGGATGACCATTCCCAAGGGTTGATCCATTCATAATGTATCTTCAATCTGGCTGATTTTTGTTGGTTGCGACATTTGTCTGAGGAATGATTGGGATTTCCGCAATGGCAACAAGGATGGAGATCAAAAAACTGATCTTCCATATGACCGATTCTTTGACAATGAGAACATCTCGGTTGGACTTCAACTTCAGGTTGCATGAAAGTCTGTTTGTCTGCAACTTTGTGTTGCGTGCATTGCTGGTTGTCTGCAACTTTCTCAGAACTTGCTGAGGTGAGTTTTGCAATAAATCCTACACTGACGAACTTAATGGGCTTGGAATAATCTGGGATATGTAAGTTGGTGTCATCAGTGACATATCCTAAGCCTCGTCGATTCTGGTTATTTTAAATTTCTTCCCATGGCTTGATGATGGGCTTGGAAGAAATTGGAACTAGAATATCTTCGACACTTGAAGCTGTTTGGATTAATGAATTATCATTTGGATGGTTCAAAGACTTGAAAGTATCACTCTTTTCTTGCAATTCTATCCTTTGAAGTTGCGACTCTAGTTGAAGAAACTCAATGGTTTCATGTGTTTGTCGTAGATGTCGTGAAATATCAGCAAGAGTTTCTTTGCTGATGTGCACCATTTCTTCATCACTTGAGATGATCAAACTATGAAGAATGTTTAACAACTGAATATGTTGCGCCATCTTAACTTGCGCTCTTGAAATCAGGCTCTCTTGTTGTAGATATCGTACTTTGAACTGTTTCACTTGAATGACAGGCTCGCTTGAATGGCACGCTCGCTTGATTTTTTTTTTTGCTTATTGCGCTTGCTTGGAACACTTGCTAGAATTGTAGAATTTTCTTGCTTACACTCTGGAATTCACGCTCGCTTGATGACGATCACGTTTTTTTAAGCGCTCACTTGACTTACTTGATGACTGCACACTCACTTGAATGAATAGCCACGCTCGCTTGATGTTGATCTCAACTTGCTTGATTGGTGTTAGAGTTGAACTTGTTTGTTTGCTTTGATGAACTTCACTCTGGCTTGCTTGATGGTTTGATCTTTGTACTGAATTGATGCAAATTGCTTCAATGAATACTCACGCTCGCTTGCAGGAGATGTGAACTTGTTGCTTGTTTGATTTAGAGTTAAAAACTCGTGCATTCACTTGATTTTGCTTAAAGGAAGGGTTTCGAACACTGTCGACAATGCACCCAAGAAAGCTTACAATGATTCTCTTTAAAACAATAAATTCACTTGTTCTCTTAAACATTCATTAACAATGAATTTTTAATGTTTCACTTAGAACAATAAATTTGATTACAAGTTCTGAACTGTATTTGATTGAACGCTGATGTAGACTTTTCTTTGAAATGCATTAACTTGACTAAGTGAATTTGATTGTTGATGTAGAATGCTGATGTAGACAATGTTTGATTATATGTTGTAGTGGCGCAAATGCATGTGTTGATCTTGCATCTATTTCATTACATGTGTTGTGCTTGCTGATATTGAACTTTATATATGCGATATTAAATGAAATTATTGATGTGTCACAACTAGACACAAATAAAAAATGAAGCCATAAAAAAACATGCGCCATCACAAACACACATGGTGTACCTAAGATCCCCTTATTCAATTTCGGGCGGATCTAGGACACAATCACCAAAAAATGATATCTTTATTAAGTATTGAGTACATAAGAAAACTCCACCTTTAAATTTAGGATTTCAAATTCCTTGTCCTTGAAACCCCTTGAAAATATTGCTTCGAAGAGTAGAGTTATCGCTTTGAAGGTGATCATCTAAGGGCTAGTATGTTCATTTTTAAAAATTATTTTGTTCCTGGTAATCCAAATAGACCAAGAAAGATACTTGGGGAGGGATTCCCAACATATGATTGGCAACGAAGAGGCCTTTGAGATCTAAGGGTATTTCAATTTCCAAAATTCAAACATATCCATCCATGATCTAGGAATGGAATCGATGGAAGAAACGAGTAACTGGAGGTTTAGGAATTTCTTCGACCTCAACTTATTCTGTCCAAAAAAGGACCCAAGAAAGGAGTTGAGTACTCCTCTCTAAATAATGACTAGCACTAGGACTACCCTAAAAAATAATAGCCCCAAGCGGAGGATCACTCTTCGATGCATTTGCAACTACTGGTTGGAAATCACCAACATAATTTCTCCTATGCCTTCTAGAAGAAGGCTCGACACTCGCAGGACTACGCCCACGAAGCCTCCTTGATCGACGAACCGATTGATCAACTACTTTTAATTATTATGAGATTTTATATAGACTCAAAAATTTACAAAGCTAGGGAAATATAGGAGCAAAGAGAACTCTCTACAAAAATGTCCCTAATATGCAACAATCAAGAAGCTCTGAGGTATTTTCGCTCCGGGTTATTAGGAACGAACACCAAAATACAAGAAAGAGAAAATAAGGACCTTCCAAAAATAGTCTGTGGTAATTACACCCTAGGCCTACTAGCGAAGGTAATGGAAACAATTACGCTAACCTCCAAACAAAAGCCTTTTCCGGTACAAGTACCCAAGCTTCAAAATGGCACCCTCCAAAAGTACTAATGAGAGTGATGCAACGTATGCCTCAGGTGCCATGATTATTCCCCCCGCAATCACCTATGTGATACCTAGGAATAGAAACTATCGACGCAAGTTCGTATCGGCAGCCAGGCGGAATAGTCTTTGGTCGAGATCCAACAAATAGGAGAGGGGGTATCTCTCTTCTCCGCCTTCACTTGCCCTCGCACTTGACTCTTTGGAGGAGATATTTCCTGTTCAACTTAACGAGGCTATATTTCACTCATTAATCAACTTCTATGTTTGAAATTTTGAGTGGCCTTGGAGAGTTAACTCTCTTACAAATGGAATTAACTCAGAAACATACATAAATCACACATAATAAAGCACACACAAAATAAAGGCGGAAAAGGCAGAAGCCTCATGGTTTCCTCATGTATTCTATATTATTAAAATAATTTAGTTTACAAATCAAATAGATGAGAGAAAATGTATAAGATAGTCCATGCTATCTTAGACTCTTTTGGTTGAGATTATTTCTCACCGAAAACCCACCAAGATAGGAGTTCCTAAACAAACTCCAATATTTGAGGAACAACCCAAGAGTTAGGAACATATTCCTAACTTGGAATATTTAATTAATTTATTTATTATTTTGGATTTATTATTATTATTTGAGAGAGGCTAACATTCCCCCCTTTAATGAAAAATCCAAAATAAGAACGAGGAACCATCTTCCAAGTTCTCATGTTGATCCTAAAAAACATTGCTTGAAAGAACCGCCAAAGCTAGATGCTGAAAAACTGCAATCTGAAGAGACCATGAGTCAGCTGCATGTCTGATTCATCTCTGAATTTTGCTTGACAATTCCAACACGTGCCAAGTTGCAAAAGTATCCATCTGTCCTTTGCATGAAATCATCATCCTTTGTCCACTAACAAAATTTGTTCAAAGCCCACTGGCTGATGATGTCAAAAACAACTCACTGTTGCTTTTGTTGTGCTGAAAACTGTTCACTACATCTTTGCTGTCGACTGCTGACTGGAAAATTTATTGATGCCCACTGGTTGATTTTGCTGGTTTTCTTGAGACTTTCAGTCTGACAACCACTGTCAATCTCATTGACACTTTCCCCCCTTTGTCAACTGAAAGGAGAGACACTTCTCTTGGAAAGTATTCCTAAACTCCCCCCCTTTAGGTGTAGGAGTTTTACACTGGTGTACTCCCCCGTTCAACTGTATGAGAGTACCATCATATTTTCACTGTTGGCTACACTATGTGTAATTGTATTCGATTGTAGAATTGAGACAATCTGTTGACTGTGGATGACCATTCCCAAGGGTCGATCCATTCATAATGTATCTTCAATCTGGCTGATTTTTGTTGGTTGCGACATTTGTCTGAGGAATGATTGGGCTTGCCGCAATGGCGACAAGGATGGAGATCAAAAAACTGATCTTCCATATGACCGATTCTTTGACAATGAGAACATCTCGGTTGGACTTCAACTTCAGGTTGCATGCAAGTCTGTTTGTCTGCAACTTTGTGTTGCGTGCATTGCTGGTTGTCTGCAACTTTCTCAGAACTTGCTAAGGTGAGTTTTGCAATAAATCCTACACTGACGAACTTAATGGGCTTGGAATAATCTGGGATATGTAATTTGGTGTCATCAGTGACATATCCTAAGCCTCGTCGATTCTGGTTATTTTAAATTTCTTTCCATGGCTTGATGATGGGCTTGGAAGAAATTGGAACTGGAATAACTTCGACACTTGAAGCTGTTTGGATGAATGAATTATCATTTGGATGGTTCAAAGACTTGAAAGTATCACTCTTTTCTTGCAATTCTATCCTTTGAAGTTGCGACTCTAGTTGAAGAAACTCAATGGTTTCATGTGTTTGTCGTAGATGTCGTGAAATATCAACAAGAGTTTCTTTGCTGACGTGCACCATTTCTTCATCACTTGAGATGATCAAACTATGAAGAATGTTTAACAACTGAATATGTTGCGCCATCTTAACTTGCGCTCTTGAAATCAGGCTCTCTTTTTGTATATGTCGTACTTTGAACTGTTTCACTTGAATGACAGGCTCGCTTGAATGGCACGCTCGCTTGATTTTTTTTTTTGCTTATTGCGCTTGCTTGGAACACTTGCTAGAATTGTAGAATTTTCTTGCTTACACTCTGGAATTCACGCTCGCTTGATGACGATCGCGTTTGTTTAAGCGCTCACTTGACTTACTTGATGACTGCACACTCACTTGAATGAATAGCCACGCTCGCTTGATGTTGATCTCAACTTGCTTGATTGGTGTTAGAGTTGAACTTGTTTGTTTGCTTTGATGAACTTCTTTCATTTCAAGCTTGATGGTTTTGATCTTTGTACTTTGAATTAGTGCAAATTAGCCCCATTGAATACTCACGCTTCATTTTCTTGCAGGAGATGTGAACTTATTGCTTGTTTTCTTTAGAAACTCATGCACTCACTGGATTTTGCATAAAGGAAGGGTGTCAAACACTATCGAAAATACACCCAAGAAATCTTACAATGATTTTAATGATTCACTTAAAATAATGAATTCCCTTGTCCTCTTAAAAATTCATTAACAATGAATTTTTAATGATTCAATTAAAACAATGAATTTGATTACAAGTTATGAAATGGATTTGCAAGAACGCTGATGTAGACTTTGCTTTGAAATGCATTAACTTGACTAAGTGAATTTGTTTGTTGATGTAGAATGCTGTTGTAGAAAATCTTTGATTATATGTTGTAGTGGCGCAAATGCATGTGTTGATCTTGCAGCTATTTCATTACATGTGTTGTGCTTGCTGATATTGAACTTTATGTATGCGATATTAAATGAAATTATTGATGTGTCACAACTAGACACAAATAAAAAATGAAGCCATAAAAAAACATGTGCCATCACAAACACACATGGTGTACCTAAGATCCCCTTATTCAATTTCGGGCGGATCTAGGACACAATCACCAAAAAATGATATCTTTATTAAGTATTGAGTACATAAGAAAACTCCACCTTCAAGTAATGAAAATGGCAAGCTCACAACCTTTAGAAGCAATTTGTCTTCAAAATCTGGATATTCACCGACTCAATCTCTCTCAAAGTAAACCAATACTTTGAATTACAACAATGAATTGCTCTAAAAAATTCCATAGATCACTCCAAATACAAAACACTTATCCCTCCAAATTTACAATAAACATCTTATCTCTCCAAATACAAATAGAAACATCACCCTTATTACAAAATCAATGAAAATATTCACCCTTATGACTCCCTTCACAAAAATATTTTTGCCACTCCCTATCTCTCCCCAATCAATATTTAAAGAGCCTTTATAATCATGCTTTTACATAATTTCCTTTTTCAAATTGAAAAAAAAAACATGTATGAAGTCACTTTTTAAAAACATGATTTAAAAACATGTATTGGCCTTTCATCCGCCTCGGCCCCCACTTTCACTGCTGCACCCCATGGATCTTAGCCAATCTAATGAGTAAATGGTTTGGGGATTCTCAGAAACTTGTGACTGCTGTGTTCACACTTGCACAAAAGCTTCAACCTGCTATCGTATTTCTTGATGAGGTCGATAGCTTTTTGGGGCAGCGCCGTTCTACTGAGCAAGAAGCTTTCACAAATATGAAGACAGAGTTTATGACTTTGTGGGATGGCTTTACAATAGATCAAAATGCTCAGGTTATAGTTCTTGTGACAACCAATAGGCCTGAAGAGTTAGATGAAGCAATACTACGACGCCTTCCTAGGGTATTTGAAGTTGGGATGCCTAACTGTGTAGAGAGAGCCAAAATTTTAGAAGTGGTTTTGAAGTGGTAACAACATATTTTAACTTCGCTAGCTACTTGAAAGTTGCAATCTGGAATTCAGTTTATATCCAGTCTGCAATCAGGATTTCAACTTTTTTAAAGACTGATAGCAATGGAGGCCAATGCTGGACTGGTTGCTGGTTCTCACAACAGGAATTAACTTGTAGTCATTGGCTTGTAGGTTGAATCAACGAATACTTGCATGGAGTATGTCTTCAATGAGTTTACTTTTTTTTATGATGAGATAGCTAATGACAGAAAAAGAAAAGAAGAATGGTAGAGATTATTACCGCTGAGTACAATGGACTTGGAATTCTTCGTCATCGTCGCTCAAAATTTTGCGCTTCGTGCCTGTTCTGGGATGTGGCATCTTTCAAATTGAACGAATGAATTGGCAGAACGATCGATGGAGGACAGTGGATTTATGAAAATTCAGATTGAATTCACAGTCGTAAATGGTCGTTGCAGAATTATACAGTTGTTGCTTAAATAATTATAGAGTTGCTTCTTTCTCACTGATGTTGATGTTACTAGGAGATCAGTTTAAATGCAGAAGAGAGTGGCCCAAACAAACCAAAGGATGCTGTTACATGTCTTGTAAAAGCAGGACAGGAAATTGTTTCTGGAGATGACATGTAGAAAATTATTTTAAACAGGCCACGCCATTTTCCATCGATTGAGAAAGCTATTGAATGGAGTGTTAAAGGGGGGTCACTAAGAAATATTGAATCTGCTCGTGTATCAGTTCTTTCGACATTAAGATTTAGTGATGAGAAAACTGAAAACTACTACGTTAAAATCAAAATTGATTCGCTTAATACCTTCAGATCGATTTGCTTCATACTTTCAGAGCTTCTGCACTAATTCACACAACGCCAGTGCTCTCTCAATGCTACTTCAACTTGGCCATACATCTGCAACGGGCGATGGTCTGTTTCAATGCCAACAGTAACTCCCTTCAACGAGCTCTTAAGCTCTGGTCTTTGCTCTAGCGCGTTACCACAAGGCAACCGCAACACTCCACAATACTGACAAGGGCTCACTCAACAAGATCGAGCACTCGACCTAATCTCACCGCAACTCTGATACCACATCTTACAAATGGAATTAACTCAGAAACATACATAAAGCACACACAAAATAAAGGCGGAAAAGGCAGAAGCCTCATGGCTTCCTCATGTATTCTCTCTTATTAAAAGAATTTAGTTTACAAATTAAATAGATGAGAGGAAATGTCTAAGATAGTCCGTGCTATCTTAGACTCTTTTGGTTGAGATTATTTCTCACCAAAAACCCACCAAGATAGGAGTTCCTAAACAAACTCCAATATTTGAGGAACAACCCAAGAGTTAGGCACATATTCCTAACTTGGAATAATTAATTAATTAATTAATTATTTTGGATTTATTATTGTTATTTGAGAGAGGCTAACTCTCCATTCTTCAAAGTTCTAGTTCATTTTAATGGGTGTTTTTTTTTAAGTCGGGGTAAATTTTTGCTAAGAATGCAACTTGTGATGTTTTGAGACAAAAGAGAAATCAATATAAACATGCTACATGCATATGCAACTTTTTCTTCGATGAAAGAGATTTCTACTCAGGTTCTATGAACAACTAATAAAAGCAAGATTTTTTTTTTCTTTTTTTTTTCTTTTCAAGATCACGCTCACACACTCAAAAAACTATCAAAAGACTAAATATTCTTAACAATGCAACTATACTAATGCAGAACTACCAATGCCAAATGCAGATTATAGGACTATTCTAAATGAATAAGCAAATGAGTTTCTCAACCAGATAGGTCTGATCACTTTGACACAAAAGCAAAGACAAGTCCAAAACAAGAACTTCCCTCAACAAAAATTCCAAAACAACTTGATACAAGAAGAGACAAATTCACTCAAGAACTTCTCTCAAAACCAAGCAATCAAGACAAAAAATGACAAACTACAAACTTGTTCCAAAATGATGAAAACCATAAAACAAAAACCAAAAGCAAAAGGAAAGGAAAACAACAATGTTTTTTGAGCCTTTTACTTTTTAAGGAAGAAACAAAATATCTTTGAGAAATCACAAACTACCAAAGACTCCAAATCAACAAATTGAGCAAACAAGATACCTCCAATTCCTTAAGCCAACCATTTCAATTTCATGACGGGACTTAACAAATGGAATGAAGTAACTAACTCAAGCAAATGATTGGAACAACATTATAAAACTCCAACAATTAGAGAAACTTCAAGAAACCAAGAAGACAATTTAATATTTGCCAGAAAAGCTCATCTCAAGAAAAGAAAGCCAACAAGCCAAAAACCAAAAAGTGAAGCAATGACAAGGCCAATCACGATGAAACCAACAAAAACTAACTGTTCTGAAATTTTCAGAATAGCTAAGAACCTCAAAAATAAGTCCCGACGTAAAAGCCAAAACTAAAACTTTACCAAGCAAGGCAAACCCTAGGTTGACTAGGTTTTCAAGAAAGAAAGAGAGAAATTGATACACAACAAACATAAAAACTATCCAGACACATCAAAGGTTCTACAACAGTGGCCAAGAATAGGCAAAAAGACCTTACAGGACTCCAAAAATCAAATTTTCATTTGAACCTGACCATACGCAGATTGACAGTGTACAACCAGTGTGCATACATGACTGTGTCTAAGGAAACCTACGTATACGCGTGTCTCTTTGGAAAAAAATGAGTATATACGTGAATGTGTGCACTAGAATTTGCGTATAAAATAGGCAGCAAAGAAAAAAAAAATCTAAGCCTGATCCAGAAGATCAAGACTTTTGCCTAGATGGATAAAGAACCAATAAGGATGGGAAAGTGATCAAACCAATTAGGGAACCCAAATCCAAAGAAAACAACCCAAACTAGGAGTTACACAAATGTAATCCCTAGTGGAGTCACCAATTCTGTTATGGGAGAAACTACCCTAGGGTTTGGGTTGAGGAGCCCAATAGAGCGGAGGGCATACAACAACAAGAAGCAATCAAACTACTGGTCCTAATGCTTAAACTAGCAAACTTGGGAGAGATGACCTTACCCATATGTCCTACGTTTGAGGTCGTTATCGCGGGGTTCAAACCCTCTACTTCTCCATGTGCTTCAAGACCTACAACTCATTCAAGAAAAAAGCATGTAGACTATTTGTAAAAATGTATATCCTAGATGTCAGTGGTTAGATAATATAAACTTATAGAAAGTAACATGAAATCAACTATTACAAGATCATTAGCATGTATAAAAATAATTAAAGATCACAACATCAGGAATGAGACAAAACTTCTTTATTGATGTATGTAAAAGACATGGAGAAATACCACCTGAAATCAACCACGGCCCCAAGAGAAATCGTTGTCCGGATCCGTCCAACCCAAACCTCAACAATCTTCTCCATAAAGGTGCACAAGGATGTCACATAAAGGAAGTAAACATCTCAAAGAAGGAAACAAGGGTTTCTTGAACTTGGGAAGTGCAAGAGGCACAAGGATAATCAAACTTGATTTGGGCTTAACAGGCTATAGTATCAATACCTATCTTTCTCCTCTCTTTAGGCCTTCCTATGAGGTGTATTTATACTTCCTCAAAACAATTTTTTTAGTTGGGAAATAGTTTGGCCACAGTTTCCTATAGGTGGGCTTCCGGTGTAACTCGTAAACCCCACCCAAATAATAGGGATATATATATATATTTTAATATTTTAAATTATATGCAGGTCAGATATGAGTGGACCCGCGACTGTATGCATTTTTGACAGGGAAGAGTCGCGTATGGAATTCAAAATATTGTTTTTTGAGAAAAGGACCAAGTATGAATGGAAAGGGCTTCCCAAGGCCAATATATATACCATCAAGTATATAGAGGTGATAAATGATGCTAAAGCACTTCATTAAATATATACTAATCAACCTAGAATTAGTGTACCACTTGAAGTTAGAGAGCCGTGAAAATAGTGGAAGGCTACAAGTATTATAAATTGCCAGAATTTGAATAGAACCTCATAGAAATATTATGACATTCAATGATTATTGGGATAAAGCATGAGACGAGTTGATACACCATCCCATGAAGCATCAAGATTAGTCTCAATATAGACTAGTCAACGCTATTGGAATGGCTGCTATATTAATTTCTACTATATTTATTGTAAATAATCTATATATTGGTTGTGTTTTCTAATCTATATAAGTCTAAAAAATTCCTAAATTATATCAGTTTTCAATTCAAAAAAATTTGTGATTATGATGACAATTTAGGTACACGAGTGTAATTTCCATGATGGGATGTATGAATTGTCCTCTGCACATTTCCCATTAATTATTATAACCTTGAATGGGATAGCACTGTTCTATCATCACCATCTCAAAATGACCCAACAAATGAAAGTTTACCATGTCTGTAATAATCACTTCACACTCTCTCATAGACGACGAATTATACAAATTATATGCATGAATTTTTGGTAGACCATCCCCTCTACCTATCCTATGGTTGATTGTGAGAATAGGTGAACACCGTACAATTTATAAGTAGGTGATCTTGTCAACAAATATCTGTCAATTGTCCTTATTCAATTGTTGTCACAATCAATCATAGTATAGGTAGAGGGGATGAACTTCCATAAATTAATGCATGTAATCAGTAGAAAGGGTCATCCATGATATATTGTGAAGTGATGATGACAGATATGGTAAATTTTCATCTACTGGGTCATTTTGAGATGTTGATGATAGACTATTTCTATCCCATTCAAGGTAATTATAATCTTTTATGGGAAATTTGGGCGCGAATATTCATACGTACCACCATGGAAATTACACACATATGTACTTAAATTTTCATCATAATCACAAATTTTTGTGATTAGGCATTGAAGCAGGAGTAACTAGCACCTAAATTAGGAGTGTGGTAGTGTATGGTGGACTGGGATAGATATACAAATTAGTAGATGGTTGACTTATCATGGACACATATTGTGTAAAGGATTAGTCTAACACGAGATTTTGATTATAGGCTCTTGGTGTTCGTAACAGAGTTAATTGACTTATACCACATATTTATCAAATATATGGTATTCTACACCTTCCTTGTATCACAAAAAATATGTTTACACAATATGAAACAAAACCATTCTAATCTTTTGCAATGGAAAATAATTTTTTTTATTAAGATATTCTGAAGTTACATGTGCACATTCCATGAGGATTCAACCTCTCAGTAAAAAATGTAGTACTAAGAAAAACGAGATCTAAGTAAACAAGGTCAGCCATTTTTTATCATCTTTATTTCTCCTTTTTAACATGTAATTAGCCAAGATGTCTTGATCTTTCCCCCCTTCATTTGTTGTGGTCTTTGGTGTAATATGTCTTGTTGTTGAACTAGACATACGACTATGCTACTGTAAGTGGGGACGAGCATGAAATGAAATAAGAAATAAATGTTAAATTCATATTTATAGTTATTATTATTACAAATGTTTTATTAATAAAAAGAGTAGTATAATGTTATTTACTTGCTTAGGTAGTGGAGGGAAGCGTAATACTTTCGGATGGGGCTATTTGTTCCTTCTCTTCTCTGGCCACATCCTATACATGCTCTGGTGTAGAAACAATAAAGTTTATAATTAATACACCATTCACATTTAAATATTTTAATTTGTATTCCATGCTACAAATTTTTTATAACACATGAAATACCTTCAATGCTGAGCTGAACATCAGTCTTAAGATCAGGTACTCCACCGTCAGTAGGCTCATGCATTGTATGTACATTGATTGCCTGCATTTTACAATTAATCACATTAATTTATGGCCAAAAATAATAACCAATAGATTGTACAAGTAATGATTTATAAATTCTATTCGTTGCTTTTATTTGACTGAGTGTTATGGTCGATGTTGGAAGACTGTGAAGATTCCAAGCTTATCCTTCGTTCAACAACGACTTGATATTTGTACTTGAAATCAAGCTTTAGGTCTTCCTCCATGGGAGCCTCTTTGAATTGTGTCCCCTGCAATTTTTCATTAGAACATGAATTTTTCTTCTTCTGTGATATTAAATTAAAATTGTTAACAATTTATAATTTGGATGAAAATTATTTTTTATATGCTAACAATTTTTGTGGTTATTGGAAATATTGAGATGGGGATGAATCCGTATTTCTTAGCATTTAACACTTTTTAATCCTTTTCAAAGCATTGGTTATTCTTAAGTTATTATTAATGTTATTATTCAACAATTATAAAAAATAATTAGCGGTAGACAACACAATACAACAATGCAAGAAGATAAAACAACACACATAGATATTTTTAGGTGAAAAACCCCCTTCGGGTCAAAAACCACCGAACACTTCTCTAGTAATTGTCTTCTCCTCTCTTTAAAAGAAATGTTAATTGCATCAATATTTCAACTACAATTGAGGGATGCATCAACCCCCTAATTCACATGACAGAACTTGTAGGATGATAATAAACCCTAATATCCCGCTGCAACTAGAAGGATGCTCCAACACCATGTAGATCATGCCACAACTTGATAAGTGCCTCAACACTTTGTTTACCATATGTTTTCGGAAAGTATGATTTGCTACCTTGTTATTTTATTAGCCATAACTAAATAGACATCACAATGCCCTGTGCAAGCCACAACTTGCCCTAGCACCACACTGCCGCCCTGAAGTGTTCTCAGGCCACAACCCGAAGGTGATTCTAATCACCCAGAAGAGTCGGTAGATCACTTTTCACAATTTTCACACTGGATCCCCTGAAATTTGGATCAATTTAGAATAGCTGTAAGAAATATGTAGAATAAATTTCAAATCCTGGTAACCGATTATCACTGTTCCCATAAACTGATCGCTGCACAGTACTACACATCAAGTTATCACTGTTCAATTGCACATCAATGTCACTACACACTATATATCATTGTAACTATAAATCACTGCACAACTGTTGGAAATCACTACATGTCACTGCTCATGGATGAATATCCATCAATGCACAACCACTGTCATCATCGTATCAGGATGCAATCGTTGCTACAACCATTTGGTACAACTATCAAATAATGACACAAACCCAGGGGCCTTAGGTCATCCCTATGACCTGACTCTAATGCTCTCAAATTCTGCCTTTGGAGAGCTACTATCATACATGTAAACATTGTTGTTCATTTGATCAAACCCTTTTGTCCATATTTATGTCAGACTGTACAATTGGACGATATTTGCTTCAACATTTGATGTAGATAACATCTAATCAAAGTGTCAATACACAATTGTCTCTATCTCAATTACAAATATCATATTGATAACATAATGTCATTGTCACCTCACTGAATTGTCAAGGTATCTTAAGTCCATGTCATGAAACACACATGGAGCATTGGTTTATCCAATGTACAACAATCTTCCCCCAACACGAGCCGAGTGTGTATTGAAATCGTGGCCTATGCTTCGACACCACTTATTTTTAATGTTTCCAATATTGGCATTGATGTCATTACCCACATTGGTGATAATTTATGTTGAATTCAATTATTGTAAAAGGATGAAATTGATGTGAAGTGTGAAGGCTATGATAATCAATGTGAACAATGAACATTGACAATTGGAACATAAAATATTGAGACACAAGCTGAAAAATATATGCTTTCATTGAACATAAAATGTAGATACAAGATAATACAAATATGATTTGTCTCTTGTAATCATCAATGATTGAGTTGTTTTATTTCATCTCTATTTTATATTACAAATTTATTTTAGAACTGAAAATTGAGAGACAAGATTGTGAATAGTTTTTAGAAGACCAAGAGACAATGCCTCATTTCATATTCTTGTAAAAAATACAAACAACCAATAATACTTGCTTATAAAATATAAAATATGTAATGGAAATAATATTTTGGAAGTGAAGTAGTCTTCATGAGAAATTTGATGAGCAGCAATATAAGAGGAACATAGTTGAAAAGGATAAGCAATGAAGATTTTCAATAGACTTGATAGCATAATTGTATATCAGGTAACCAACGTTTTTTACTTGATATTGTGATTGAGAGATTGCTTTCCCTGTCTATGTTGTAGCTTGATAAATAACATGTTGTAGCATGTTGAGGTAGGATACCCATGTGGGTTGTATCCTGCAAAAAATTTGTGGGAGTTGGAACTTCCTTTGAGGTAGGATCCTCTTGTGGGTTGGAGCCTACAAAAATATGATGTAATAAGGAGTAGTTTCTTGCCTTCACATCACTTTCAGCCTAAAATTCGTGGTTTTCTCCCTTCAGGGTTTCCACTTATATCTGGTGTATTGATGTGTTGGTTCTTGAATGTTGTGTGAATGTTCTTGAATTCTTGATAAGTATATATACAAATTTATCTCTCATACACCTGCAAAAGGAATCCAATAATAATAGAGCATATTCATAAACCATTAGTTGCATAAAAATAAAACTAATTTGAGAAAAAAGTAAAGTTTTTAAATTACTGATTCACCCCCCCTCTTAGTAATTTCCAAACACAAACATTAATTGGTATCAGAGCCAAGCTCCATCAGTAGTAGTCTAACAACTGGAAGGGGACCATACGTCAGTAAAATGGCTAGTCAAGAAGGATTCTCAACAAATAAAACCCCTCTATTTACTGGCATAGACTATGTCTTCTGGAAAGTGAGAATGAAGACATATTTAATGCCTCTTGGAGTAGAATTCTTGGCTGCTGTGATGGTAGGGTATGAATAACCAAAGGAAACAACTAGTGAAAAAGATGCCAAACTGGATTTTATAACTAATGCAAAAGCTATGAATGAACTTCTGAGTGGTATATGTGAGTCTGAATTTATTAAAGTAATGCTTTGTCATACAACCAAATATATCTAGGTTAAATTAGAAAATATTCATGAAGGATATTAAAAGGTTAAGATGGAAAAATTACAATATATAGAACACAATTTGAGACATTAAAAATGAATGAAGATGAAGATATAAATAAATTATTTTTAAGAGTTGATGAAGTAGTAAATGTCATGATGGGTCTAGGAGAAATAATCAAAGAAAGTGTAAAATTTCAGAAAATATTGAGGTCATTACCTTCTAAATTCAATCCTAAGGTTTCAACTATCGAAGAGACAAAAAACTTTGATACTTTGAACATGGATCAACTACTTGGTTCTTTGACAACATATGATATGAGAATTCCAAAAGGGAAGCTAGTCACTAGAGAGAAAACTTTTAAGAAAGATAATTCCATGGAAGAAAATGAATGTTCATGCTCAGGTTCAGATTTAGAAGAAGCAATTTTTTTCAGAAGGATGAAGAAAGGTATAGGTAAGTACAAAGGAGAACTTCCCTTTAAGTGTTTTAATTATGGAAGAGTGGGGAATTATGCCTCAAAATGTCTGTATAAGAAATAATAAAATCAACCTATAGGGAAAGAGAAGAACAAGTCTAATAAAATACAGAAAGAGAAAATGTTTAAAAGAAAAAGATTCTATGCTCAAGAAGATAGTGGTGTATCTGTAAGTTCCAATGAATCCTCTAGTGAAAATGGAACCAGTGAATTCATGTTGATGGCCTTGGAAGAACTTGAAAAATATTTTTATGAATATGAATAAGAAGAGGAACGTGAGGTAGATCTTGAGGGGGAGTTGATCAATGCCTTGGATGAAATATAAAGGCTTAAACTAAATACTATAAAGAAAAAAGAGATCCTATTGAAATATGTAAAATAAGAATCAAATTTAGAAGACAATATCAAATTGAAAGTTGAACTTGAAGAAGCAAAGAAGGTGGAAGACATTTTGATGCAGAAAATAAAATAAAAAATCCAGGAGTGTGAAATATTAGAAGAAGAGGTGGTAAGTCTGAAGAAGAGTCTAGAGAAGGCACAAACTGAATTAAACATGAATATTCAAAAGATAAAAGGTTTTGAAAAATTGGATGTGATATTCAATTCTCAAAGGTCTCCACTCATAGAGACTAGGTTAGGCTATGAAGGAGAATCCTGTGAATCCAAGGCAGAGGATAAAAGGACAATCACTTTTGTAAAATATGTTAGGGGAGAGAATTATAGTTCACATCAATCTAAGAACAAAAAATTGAGCAACACTTCAACATAAAATGAAAAACTACAAAGAAACACTACCGAAAAAGTAAAAAAGACAAAAGGAATGGACAATCAACAAACTATCAGAGACCATACTTCTTCAGGAGACATGATTATCAAATGTCAAGATGGTTATATTCTCAAACAACATCCACTACTGGGTACGCATATTTTTTCTATGGATATTGTTACTGTTGTAAAAAATTTGGACATAAAGCCATAGATTGTAGAACTTATGTTAGAATAATTGATTTGGGAAACTCTAAGAGAAGTAAGGTTAGTAATGGATTCACAAACATTAAAACAAACATGAATCTATACAAAAATGCATTTTCTCCTCTCCTTGATATCACCGAATGTTTCTATTGTCACACATTTGGGCACAATTCATATGAATGCCAACATAAAGACAATACATTATCATCTCAGAATAATTATAGAAGAGATGGATGCATGCAATGGAGAAAGAAGAAGGAAGAAAAGAAACTTGATAAGTGTGACCTAGTTTTGTATGCTCAGGATAAAAACAATAAATGGTACATGGAAAATGTTTGCTCTAGACATATGACAAGAGATAAAATCAAGTTTGTATCCTTGGATGAAAATAAAACTAGAAATGTCACATTCGGCAATGATGAAGCAGGAAGAATCAGAGGAAAGGGAAAAATTAGTCTGAATAATGGAAGAGGAAAGGCTCAGGATATACTATTTGTAGATGGTATAAAACATAATATGTTGAGTGTAAGTCAGATGTGTGACAAATGTTGTGATGTTCTCTTTAGAGCTCAAGACTGTCAAATCAGGTGAAAAACTACTGGGAAGATTCTGGCTAAAGGAGTTTGAACAAAGAATAATGTGTATACCTTAAAGGAAGAGAGTGAATAATTATACATCAGTAAACAAGATGAATCATGGCTATGGCATAGGATATTGGGGCATCTCAATTTTGATCACATCATCAAAATTAGTAAGAAGAAACCAATTATAGATCTACCAACAATAAAGAAGTATCAAAACACTATCTGCAATTCACGTCAAATGGGTAAACAAACATGAACATCATTCAAAGTAAAAGATAAATTATCAAGTAGTAAGCCTTTCAGCTAGTTTATATGGATTTGTGCAGGCATTCCAGAACAGAAGCACCAGGAGGAGAAAAATATTTCATGATGATAATTGATGACTATTCGAGATTGACGTGGTTGGCATTTCTCATAAATAAGTCAAAAGCATTTGAGAAGTTCAAGATATTCAAGGCACTGGCAGAAAACCAAATAGGGTGCAAGATAAAATGCATAAGGTCAGACATAGGAGGTAAATTTACTTCAGATGAGTTTGCAGACCTGTGTGATGAACTTGTAATAAAACGACAATATACTATTGCAGGCACACCTCAAGAGAATGGATTTGCAGAGAGACAAAACAAATCTGTTCAGCTAATGGCCAGAGCCATGATGCAAGAAAGAAACATTCCTCAAACCTATTGGGAATAAGAGGTAAATACAACAAGACATATTCTCGATAAGGCACATCTTAGGTCAAAATGTGATAAGACACCTTATGAACTGGCGCAAAAAACCAACTTCAATCAAAGATTTTAAAGTATTTGGGAGTAAATGATATATCGAAAATAATGATGAAAATATAGGAAATTTTTATGCTCGATTAGATGAGGGAATATTTTTGGGATATTCATCAAAACGTAAGGAATACTGATGTTATAATAAAATATTGCATAAGATTGTGGAATGCATAGATGTACAATTTGATGAAGTTGATCCAGGTGGATATTGGTGGCCACCCACCTATTCCACTTGGGGCCCCACCATTGTCTCTTTCAGTTTTTCAGTTTCGGCACAACTTACTATTTTTAGCAGTTTTTGGGTCTTGAACTTCCGGAGCCGTTTTGAGGCCCTAAACGACGTTTTTTGGGCATCGCGCCTCGAACAAATATTATTTCACTTTGGAATGGATATTTGTGGCGAAAGTTGTAGTCCTCGGATAGATATTTCTAATGATGTATCATGTGCGTCAAACGGAGATAGTATGCCAAAGTTACGTCCTTGGGAAGTTGAAACACCAATTTACCCAAACGGGGCCCATAGTTTTGGCGCTTTATCTCCTAGGGTTAGGTTTTTGGATGTTTAGGGTTCTCCATTGTTTCTAAATAATAAATAATTTTTCAGGCCTCCAATGTAACTTCAGGATTCAGGCACATGGCATACATCTCTCCTCAAAGATAGCTACCAACGCCTAGCTAGTTTTATTTCCATTCGGTCTGTCAGAAAATTTTAGTTCTTTGATATTAATGAAATGAAGTGTTATTTCCATTTGCATCTATGTATTTTATGGTTATTGTTTAGTCTGTTGCGTTCTGGCATCTGCGTAAATCCGGATCGGTGGTATCAGAGCGGTCACCTTTTTCTCGATCCTTCTTTGCATGTCCCCAACGGAGGTGGGTATAAGGGGATTAGGGGCTCCACGTCACGGTGGAACCTTTACTAGATCACGGCCACAAACCAGATGACACCCATGGGGACGAAAAAGAAAGATGAGGGAGCCGGAGATCTATCAAAATATTGCTTCGAGGAGGCTGAAAACAAAGGGAGCGTGATGATGGATAACTTTGCCCCGAGATCCTTCAGCAATCCTTACCCAGTAGTAACATCTGCATCCAGCCAGCCACACTTTGGAGGTGCGATTCCTTTTAAGGTACAAGTAAATTTTGACATTCCCATATTTGAGGTCAAATAGATGCAGTCACCATAGATAGATGGTTGAATCTATTAGAAGGATATTTCTCGGTTCATGACTTTTCCGACAGGGAGAAGATTATTTTTGCACTCCTCAAAGCTGCCCCCCATGTCAAGGACTGGTGGGAAACCCACTGTGAGAAAAAGGACGAGACAGAACCCTCTCTGTTCTCGGCCATAACCACTTGGAATTCTTTTTGAGACGATGTCAAGGAAAAATACTATCCCATGGGGAGCTATGAGGACAAGTACATACAATGGACCACGTTGCGGCAACAAAGGGATCAAGATGTGCATGAGCTGACGAATCTGTTCCATACCATGCGCACCAAGTTGGGTATCAAATATTCAGAGAAACATCTGGTGCTAAAGTATCGCAGTTGTTTGCACAGATACATTCAGGAGGAAATGGAGTTCCTCGACATCTCCTCGCTTGGTACGACATACCGATATGCTGCCAAGATTGAGCAGAAATTCAAATAGAAGAAGCGAGAATTTGGATCTGTGAATCAAAAGCAAGGGAAAGGTGCTCCCAAACCGTAGAACAAAGGATAGAGACAAGGCATGGTGACTCAAGACAACCTGTCGAAGCCACAAGCAAAGAAAAACACCACAAAGCCAAAGAAGGACACGGGAAAGTGGCGTGAGTTCCATAAGAGCTCCACTCACAACACAAGTGAGTGTCGGGCTAAGCAGTCGCTGGTGGCCGAGATGCGGGCTTCTGAGTCAGATGCATGCTCTGACTCTGAATAAGAACCTGACAAGGGGAATGAGAAAGGGAAATAGATTATTGATGTGGATCCCAATGCCACTGTTTCCACTACGAAGATCCAGAAGGAGGAACCAGAAGATCCGGAGGAGGAGGAACGTCTCTTCCACTCACAGATGTGGGTAAAGGGCTCCCTGGTACAGTTCATTGTCGACAATGGGAGCCAAAAGAACCTCATTTCGGTAGACACCATGAAGCGGTTGGGCTTGTCGACCACAGCTCACCCACATCCATACACCATCGGGTGGCTTCACCAAGGACGAGATCTCCACGTCAGCCAATGGTACCTTCTATAGCATGTAAACCCTTCACGGATGAATTATTATGTAGGCGATTGCTCCTATTGATGTTTCTGATGTATTATTAGGACAACCATACTTGTGGAAGTGTCATCTTTTGTGTATGAGTCACCGACGCTAACTGTTATTGTTACTTTGGGGCTAAGTTACGGGATGCCGTACCACCTCCTACCGCTATCTCTTTGGTTACTGAAAAACAATGCAGTAAGCTCATTTCCCAAACAAGGAAATTCGTTTTCCTGATGATCTGCCCCCAGGGCAAGAAGAATACTGTGGCCACGACCTCTAGACAAAGCTCCTCTGCATGACAACAACAAATGGATAAGGTTGTGGAGGAGTACGGGGACATCTTCACCTCACCCACAAGGGTTCCTCTGTACTGTCAGGTCAAGCACCCGATTGATCTGACCCCAGGTGCGCCGCTACCCAATGGACCGATCTATAGGCGCTCTGTTATGGAGAACGATGAAATCAAGAGGCAGATTCAGGAGCTGCTGCAGAAAGGTCACATCCGACCAAGTTCATCGCCCTGTGGGAGCCTGATCGTGTTGGTACAAAAGAAGGATGGGACGTGGAGAATTTGTATTGACTATCGGGCGCTGAACAAGATCACTGTCCGGAATAGGTACTCGATCCCATGGATTGATGACCTTCTGGACCAACTCAAAGGTGAAAAATATTTCAGTAAGATTGACTTGAATTCGGGGTATCACTAGGTACCGATTGAACCCTCCGATGTGTGGAAGGCTGCCTTCAAAGCCAAGGAAGGACTTTTCGAATGGTCAGTCATGCCTTTCAGGTTGAAGAATGCTCCCGCAACCTTCATGAGGATGATGGATGACATCTTGCGGCCATTCACCAACTGATTTGTAGTGGTGTACTTGGATGACATTCTTATCTTCAGCCAGACTTGGGAAGAGCACCTTCACCACATCTTACAAGTCCTCTAAACACTGCGACAACACAAGTTGTGTGCCAATCTGGAGAAGTTCACTTTTGGCATGACCTAGGTTCAATATCTGGGATACATTATTGATGAAAGGGGGGTGCATGTGGATCCAGCCAAGATCCAAGTCATTCGGGATTGGCCAGCCCCAACTACTATAATAGAGCTTCGCAGCTTTCTGGGTCTTGCTAATTTCTACTAGAGGTTCGTGTTGGGATTCTCTCATATCACTTGGCCCTTGAGTCAAGTCACCAAGGGAGGAGCGAGCAAAATTATTTTGGTCGAACCTCAACAAGGCGTTCATGCACTGGAAAATCGCCTCTGCTCGCCTCTTCTCAAGGCTCACATTACCAAACTTGTAACAACCATTTGAGATCGAGACAGATGCCTCTAACTATGTTATTGGGGCAGTTCTTACTCAACAGGGACATCCAGTGGCATATCACAGTGAGACATTGTCTGAGACAGTTCGCAAGTATCCCACCTATGACAAAGAAATGTATTCCATTGTGCAAGCCTGTCGACAATGGAAGCATTACATTTTGGGGAAGGAAACAATCATCCACACGGACCACCGGCCCCTGCAGTTCATACAGACACAAGGGAAGTTGCCGAATGATCGCCATTAGAAGTGGTCCACATATCTGCAACAGTTTCATTTGAACATCAAGTACAAAAAGGGTAGCACCAATAATGTTGCAGACTGCCTCAGCCGACCACCGATCGTGGCGCTCACCACCATGCTCAACTCTTGTGGGCACGAGACTTCTGATTGGCTGCTTCTCTATGAGAGTGACCCAGAATTCGGCCACACTTACAAGGCACTCTTGGGGGGTACACAAGTTCCAAATTTTCACCTCCAAGATACACTTTTATGTCACATGGGACACCTTTGTGTTCCTTCAAGCGAGCGTGCCAAGATGATATGGGAAGCACACTACAGTCGAGTCACTGGGCATTTCGGGGTCGAGAAAACAGTAGCAATCCTATAGAAGTATTTCTATTGGCCGAACCTTCGAAAGGATGTCGAGAAGCACATCAGATCCTGCACTGCTTGTGCCATTGCCAAACCGACCATCAAGAAGCAAGGCCTATATACTCCTCTACCTACCCCTAGTCGACCTTGGGAATCTATCTCCATGGATTACATGTCGGGCCTGCCTTCTACTAAGCAGGGAAATGACTGTGTTTTTGTGGTCGTCGACAGATTCTCGAGGATGGCTATTATGGCGGCCTGCAAGAAGAATATCACAGTAGAAGCCACTGCTAAACTCTTCTTTGAACGAGTGTGGGTGCACTTTGGGATCCCACAGTCTATCATATCAGATTGGGATAGCAGGTTCCTTAGCACATTTTGGTCCAGCCTCTGGTCGATGTTGGATACCAAGCTCACCAAGTCCACAGCTTTCCATCCCCAAACAAATGGCCAGACAGAGGTCGTCAACAGAATGATTGTACACATTTTGCGCATGTACAATTCAAAGCATCCACGCACATGGGACGAGAGCCTCCCTTATGTACAACATAGTTATAATCGGGCTCTCCACAGTTCAATCGGCCATAGCCCCTTTCAGGTGGGCTTGGGATTCCAGCCACTATGTCCCATTGACGTATCCATGCCATTTGCAGCTGCTCAGGCCAATTCAGCTCATGTCCAGTCTGAAGTTGACAAAGCCAGTAGCTTCATCGAGCGCATTCAACACATCCGCCAACAGGTTCATGATATATTGGACAAAGCCAATGCCAAGTACAAGCAACGCCATGATCAACACCGGGTGCCACACAACTTCCAGGTGGGCGACAAAGTATGGCTACATTTGCAGAAGGAGCGCCTCACTGGACCCCACCGCAAGCTTCGCTCGCTCCGATACGGGCCGTACACCATCACCAAGGCTGTAGGGAACAATGCATTTGAGCTCAGTATTCCACCATTCCTTGGTCTGCACCCAGTCTTCAATGTGGATCGCCTTCGTCCTTACTTCCCACCTCTACTGGACACCTCAGACATTGCAGAACAACTCACATCAACAGAGTTAAACCCAGACTGCATGGAACAAGCCACCACAGATTGTATCATGGACATGAAAATAAAGAGCACTCGCCAACAGAATATCCAACTGTATCGGCTGTCAAAGTCGTCAACCCTCGCACCACAAGTGGTTCACCAGACCTCGTTCACAAGAAGTTTCCTCATCTCATGAGGAACTCATGTGTCGTATCTACTGCTTCCAAGGGGGAGCACGATCCAGGGATATTGGCACACATCGCCTATTCCATCAGCCCCACTACTGTTTCTTTCATTTTTTCGTTTTCGGCACAACTTATTATTTTGCGTTTTTTCGGATCCCTCGAACTTCCTGAGTCGCTTGAGGCCCCAACGACGTTTAACATCACACCTCCAAAAAAATATCATTTCTTTCTGTTTTTTGAATGGATATATCATTCCATTCCGTAACGGATATTCATATGAACAGTCCTTCATAGCGAATGATGTATCAGCGCTAAACGCAGAATAGTAGCTAAAGTTAATGTCTCTCGGTTGAACACCATCTACCTGCAAATGGCCCAGGTTTTACGTTCATCTCCTAGGGTTAGGTTTTTGGGATGTTGAGGGTTCTCCATTGTTTCTCAAATAATAAATAGGCCCTCGAGCCTCATTGTAACTCAGTTCAGAGGCCTGTAGCCGCCACATCTCTTCTCAGAGATAGCTACCAGTGCCCTAGCTAGTTTTATTTCCATTCCGTTTGTAAAGGGCCTTCGCCCTTGATACGTACTTGAAAAAAATTGGTTCGCATCCCGCACCGTATTTATGGTTATTCCCGTCTACAGGTTCTCGCAATAAATTCAGACTCGTAAGTGCCATCACCTCCAGCCAAGAGAAAGAGAACAAGTTTTATCAATCTCCCATATCATCATCATGACAGTAAAGAAAATGAAGTACAAGATGAAGAATTATAAAATATAGACTCATTCAAAATGTCCCTCAAGAAACACACAAAAGAATCATCCTAAAAGTCAAATCATTGGAGATAAAAGTGTAGGAGTGCAAACAAGGAGCCAACTTGCAGAAAAATTAAACCAAATTCATATTGCTATGTTGTCACAGATTGAACCAAAGTACTTTGATGAAGTAAGTAAAGGAAAAAACTGGATAGATTCTATGAACGAGGAGTTATATCAAATAGAAAAGAATAAGACTTGGGAACTAACACCAAGACCAGTCAGAAATAATGTCATTGGCACAACATGGGTTTTAAAAAACAAGATGAATGAACAGGGTCAAATTGTTAGAAACAAATCTAGATTAGTGTGCAAGGGGTACTCACAAGTATAAGGTATTGACTATGAAGAAACCTTTGTGTCAGTTGCGAGATTGGAGGCAATCAAGATTTTTTTGTATTTTTCTTATTACAATGATTTCAAAGTATACCAAATGGACGTAAAGTCTGCTTTTCTAAACGAAGAACTTGAGGAAGAGGTCTATATGGAACAACTTGGAGGTTTTTTTTAATTAGATAAGACTAACTATGTTTGCAGGTTAAATAAGGCATTGTATGGTATTAAAAAAACACCATGGGTATGGTACTCTAGACTGGAAAAGTAACTTCAAAAACAAGGTTTCAGGAGAGGAGCTGATAGTAATATGTACATCAAGGATGATGGAAGTGAATTAATAAATGTGGTTGTGTACGTGGATGAAATTATGTTTGGCATAAATAAAGATCATCTAGTAAAATGGTTTGCTAGAGATATGAGGTTTGAGTTTGAGATGTCAATGATTGGAGAACTTACCTTTTATCTAGGGCTACAAATCCTACAAAAGTCTGGAGGCATATTCATTTCTCAATAGAAATACCTAAAACATATGTTGAAGAATGTAAACCTGTCTCAACTCCCATGGCAATTGGATGCAAGCTATGTGTAAATGATGAATCACCTAATGTTCATCAAAATCTTTACAAATTTATGATATGAAGTTTACTATACCTAACAACTTCTAGACCAGATATAATGTTGACAGTCGGATTACTGGCATGACATCAATCAACAAATAAATAGAGTCATCTATTAGCAACAAAGAGGATAATAGATACCTAAAAGGGAGAATCGACTATGGAATATGGTACCCAAAAGGGAAGGGCTTTACATTGACAACATACACAGATGCGAACTGGGTCAGTTGTGTGGATGATAGAAAAAGTATAAGTGGTGACGAATTCTACTTAGGAGAGTCTCTAGTCGCATGGTTAAGTAAGAAACATACATCATTTTCTCTATCTACAATAGAAGCCGAATACATAACAACTTCTACTTGTTGCACACAAGTGTATGGATGAAGCAGACTTTGCAACATATGAAGATAAATTTTAGTGAACCTATATCTATTAAGTGCGAAAAATACAAGTGCAATAATCATTTCGAAAAATCTTGTGCTTCATTCAAAAACTAAACATATCCCTATAAAGTACCACTTTCTCAGATAACAAGTGGCTGAGAAAACAATAAATATGGAGTACATACCCAAAAAAGAACAAATAGCAGATATATTTACAAAGCTTCTTGCTAGAGAACCATTTGAGTATCTGAGCAACAAGTTAGGGATATTTCATGCAAATTCTTTTCACTAATGTGACTTCAAAATGAGAACCTAAAACATTATAGAGTGTATGAAATTGAGTGCACGTATTAAGGGGGAGAGTACAAGAGCATGAATGAGTAAAGAAGAAGAATAAGAAGCATATGATTATGTTAAAATTTTTAAGTATATATGAAGCAACAAGAATAAAGGCTTCATCAAATTGTGAGATCAAGTCACCCTCTCCATGAGTTAACAACATCAATCAGGTTCACCATTCAAAATTTCACTTTTTAATGCAATTAAAAAAAAAAAATGTACAAATGTATATATCCTTTATATAAGCGTGTAAATAAATATTTTCAAATGCACATAGTCTTGTTAAGACTTTTGCATATCTATTCAAAGCATGTTGAAAGATAAGCCTAGCTCATTGTATGTTGGAATCATCAAAATTTTCTCAAAATTCTTCACCTTCTGATGACTCTAAATGTTTATATGGAAAGCATCAATGTACATTATGATGACCCCTATATTTAACTGACATTTGGTCTATGAAGTAACAAAAAATATGAGACCTCTGCAATTTTATGAAAGCAAAGCATTGTTATCAAGTCTAAAGGAACAAATTTATACATTTGTATGTTTGGTTACTAGTAGCCCCCATCATGAAGCATAATGAGGTCATCATCTGAAGCATATTCCTTGCAAGTTCTATCTAAAAAGGCTTAGCATATAAACAGATAATCAACTACAATATTGGTGTAAAGGATCATTTCATGCATATATCTCTTATGATCACAAAACACTGTTATTGAGAAATCAATAAAAAGGGTTCCACAATCAGAAGGACAACATGAGATTGAGTCTACACTGCTACAACTTAATGCATCACTAGCATTTCTCTAAATCCTTCAACTTTGTATTTGGAGAGAAAATATTTTAATGCTAGATATAAATGTATAAAAGTGGCATATACTTGAAGTATTGAAGAATAAATTCCATGAAATGCTTCTGCAATATAGAGTTCATTCTCAAAAGAAGAAATAACATCATATGAAGAGATAGTTCTCCATATCTCAGGAAGATAACTATCTTTGACATAATTATTTTGTGTACAACATTGAAGAAACTAAAAATATGAATACAGACTAGTATAAATTTAGAAATTTTAAGCAAAATATAAAGCAATACTTCTATTACAAAGGAATTTCACTAGCCTCCAGTGCATGCCAGTTAAAGAAATACAAACAACATTAAAATGCTACATGAGAAAATGAAGCAAAGAAGAGAGAAACCTAAATACAAAGATTCAGTTTCAACAAGGCTTGAATCAATCGCTACAAACCCCACTCAATAAAATCTGAATTATCTCGATTGAGATTGTTTGCATGAATCTTTGTCACTAAATAAAAAAAAGGGGGGAGGGAAAAAAGGAGAAAAGATAAGTCCAGATCAAAACATTCACATGCATCCGAAGAAATCTAAAGTATACGAAGAATGGGCACACGATAGAGACATAGACATGCACGTGCACAAAAGGGAAGCACAAATGTGCAAAACACCCATGTTCACACACACATATATTTTATGAAGGGTTCACAAGGACGAATCACAAGGTATGAATTCTGGGTATGAGCTGACAATGACATACTAAACAAAGGCAAAGGTAGTAAGTAATGCAGAAGACAGAGAGGCATATGACAATGAATCACACAAAATATTATTAATATACTTACTGGTTGATGTTATTTTCTATACTATGCATTACAATACTCAATGGTAAATTTCTCATCATCACTTTCTACTGATACCACAAGCGTTCCTCTGAGCTGCAGTGCAAATCTATTGACAAAGAAAGGAATATGACAACTATATTTGAGGACAAATTAGACAGTATAATTTTTTTTTTTAATATGCACAAATTTCAATTTTAGAGAATTTTAATAAGAGGTATAAGAGTTACATATTTTGTTGGATAAAAAAAGCATTACATTTTCTGGCATCCACAAAATTAATACCTACTACATATTATCCATGTTATCAAATTATCGTGTTTGTGCAAGAAAAGTATGGTGGTGTCACACAAACACGAACCAGAGGAACACCGATGACAGAAATGATAATGAGAATGTTGATGTGTTATTGTGGAAGGGTTAATTATCGTGCATCATTATATGGTGGCTCAATAAATTATCCTATGCATTATTGTAAAATATGGTTGAATATATTGGAAATTAGGGATGTGTGCCCTAATTTAATAAAGGCTTGACACCCAAGGCACCCATTGATTTCAACCATACTGCATGTGAGAGTATCATTGTGAAATCAAATGAGAATTCATTCCTAGTCCTGTCCTTTCGATATAATTATGTACTCATGAACATTGCATTTTTTACATTGGGTTTTACAACAATTGGTGCAGGTAGCCAAAACTTAAAAAAGACACATGTAAATGGCGTACTCTCTAGTTGAATATTCATTGATTGGGTTCTTGTTAGGAAGCACACTCATGTGCAATCAAAATAAGACTCACCACTTTCACTTATGCTGACCTGTATTGTTGGTGTACATGCACATAGTTAGCCTTAATTAGATTTAGTTCAACTCTAGTTATTGCATGTGATGTGCACTTGTCTTTAGCTAGTTAACTCAAGTGCTTACATGTGGTGTGCACTTGACTTTAGTTAGTTAACTCTAGTGCTTGCATGTGGTGCATGTGCACATTAATAAAACATAAAGCACACTTAACTTCAGTTATTTTTAATTATCCATAGTTATCGCATGTAAAAGTAAACTTAACTTAGATGCTTTTATGTATTGATTCTCAAACTAATATTGATAAAATAAAATTCATTTTCAATTCAAATTTTTATTTTTCAATTCTCGCAAGTTTGTGCAATTATTCTTCAACTAGATCTGTATCCGTGCTCTAATTATTTTACATGTTATCAGAGCTACAAGGGTTTGGAGAAGGTGCATGAATAATATTTTGTAGGTTTGAAGAACAAATAATTGGAAATTGTTCAAATTATTTGAAGATTGGATTTGCAAATAAAAATATTGGAGAACTGTCACAATTGTTGCTACAACTACAAGTTGAAAGAATGGAGTTCTCATCTTCAGTTATTCTTACTATGTATAACTACTTCCAATGGAAGCCATTGTTTTTTGCTTCAACTTAGAGGCAAAGGCTTGTATCAGATAGTTATGAATACGGAAGTTGAACCCAATTCCACCACCATTGAAAAATCCAAATATTTCAACAAGATGTACGTGGATTTACGTCTTCTATTGTTGTCCATATATCCAACATTTCATTTCCACGTGGACACTTGCAACACTATGAATGAGGTTTGGACAACCTTGAAAAATATTTAGAAAACAGGATGAGATGCGGGCTCATATTCTTGAAAATGAGCTAAATTCCTTAGATCCAAATAGCTTTGAAAACATTCAATATTTCTTTATAATGTTTAAATCATTGCTTCTACAATTACATGATTGTTGGATCGATAAATACAAACAGGAAGGTCAACTGATCCTTTCTATTTTGTATAAATTAGGCCATAAATATGTTGTTTTCATTTCTACATTTAATAAAGTTAGAATTGCAACTGAAGATAAATGAAAAATGGCCAAAATTGATGCATTTATTGAGTCTCTCATTCATGAGGAGGATAAGCTCATCAAAATGGGTTCATTAAAGTATCCAAATGCACATGCATGAGAAAGGAAAGTCCAACTCGAAATCAAATCAACAATACAAAGGCAAAGGAAAGACAATAGATCCATATCCAAGAAAGGAAGGAATTCCAAAACCTCTAGATGATTCTTCCAGCTCCAAGGGTAAGAAGGGAAAGAAAGGAAACTCCAAATGTACTTATTGTAATGTAGGTTATCATCCTGAATCCTCTTGCATGCAGAAGACTATTGATCTGATGGCAAATACTCTTCAGAAAAATAATCTTTGTCATAAAATTATAGAAAGTGCTAAGAAGAAGACAGAGTAAAAACCATTAGAAACAAGGGGTAATGGTCATGCTTTGATTGTTCTTCATTCTACACCGCAAGAATGGAGCATCGATTTAGGAGCTTAAAATCATATGGCTTCTTCAAAGGAATCCGTTTATTCTCTACATGCGTACTAGGGACCTCCTATTCTCATGGGGGACAATTTTGCGGTTGAAGAAACTGGAGAAGGAAGAGTGCAATTCGAAGATGGAATTTTTGAGAATGTCTTGCATATTCCAAGGCTTTCTGTGAATCTTTTTTTAGTGTATCAGATGACACACACAGGAACCAAAAGGAAAGTGGAATCTACCCCGGATTCTGTGAGCATTTATGACATGCAAACCAACTTGAAGATTGCATCTCTAAAGGTAAATGATCAATATCGTCTGTATACATTTTCTGATTTTTTTCCTCAATCAGATTCTATTTTTCTACTTACGCATGCAAATGAAGAAAGCAGGATTTGGCATGAGATATTTGGGCACTTAAATTTCATATATATGTAGCAACTTAGCAAGCAAGGGATGGTTAAAGGATTTCTGACCATTAAATTTTCAAATCGTGTATGTAATGGATGTGCTCTTGGAAAGCATCCACAAGACAAATTCAAGAAGGGTCATGCATGGAGAGCCTCTTCACCTTTGGAGCTTGTACATATTGATATCATAGGTCCATTTCCATTACTTTCAATGATAAAAAAAAGATATGTGTTGTCATTTATAGATTATTACACGAGATTCACTTGGGTTTACTTCTTGAAACTCAAGTTTGAATTTTTTCAACATCTAAATATTTTCAAAGCGCATGCAGAAAATCAGTCTGTAAAACACATCAAGATACTCTGCACATGTAATGTGAAGGAATATTTCAACAAAGATATCAAGAATACTTGTAATGAAGAAGGCATACAGTTCCTTACACCACAACAAACTGGGGTGGAGGAAAGGAAGAATAGATCTTTGAAAGAGATGGCCAATTGCATGTTGTATGCAATATCTCTTTCATCAAAATTATGGGTTGAAGGTATCAATTGTGCCTCATACATCCATAACAGATCTCCTCATAAATATGTTACTGTAAAAACACCTTTTGAGTCATGCACTGGCATGCAACCTGAAGTCAGTCATTTCCACATTTTCGGATCTTGAGCATGGGCCCACATTACTACAAAGAAGATAAAGGCTTTGGAGCCTTAAAGTAAAACATGCATGTTTTTTGGATATTCTGATGAAGAAAAAGGGTACAAATTGCTTGATATCAACACCGAAGAGCTTTTTATTGAAATGAGTGTAAAGTTTGATGAATATATTTTGCATGCACCAACAGATGAACCTGTTACCGAGTTTCCCTCACCACTCATTGATGAGTATGTAGATGATACTTCAGATCATAATTTTGATGTAGATGAGCCTTTTCCTATGACACTTGTTGGACCACCAGTTGTTGAACATCGAGATCATACTTCCTCATGTAGTTCGAAATATTATCAACCACCTTCAACACAAAATTTGTGTAGCATGAGTGATCTCCTTGATGATACTACCTCTATGCCTGAGTTTGAGGAAGATCCACAAGCACTCTTAGCTATGGAGCCATGCATGCCCATGCATGCTTATATGATGCATGCATCTGATCCACAAAATTATGCAGAAGAAGTTGGGCATCCTGAATGGGAAGCAATAATGTATGAGGAATACAACTCTCTCATTGAGAACCAGACTTGAGATTTGGTTCTGCTAACTTCAAATCATAAACTTGTGAGGTGCAAAGTGGTTTTATCAGACCAAGAAAGCAACAGATGGCCAAGTTAGTCGATATAAGGCACGATTGGTAGAAAAAGGTTTTCAGTAGGTACATGGTGTTGACTATGATGAGACTTTTGCTGCAGTGGAAAAAATGGATTCCATTCGCCTAGATCTCTCCATTGCAGTAGTAAGAGGATGGGAGGTGCATCGTATGGATGTGAAGAATGAATTTCTTCACAGTGATCTTGAGGCGGAAATATATATGGAACAACCACAGGGATCCATGCAAAATTCATCTCTAGTATGCAAACTAAATAAGTCTCTCTATGGCCTCAAGCAGGCACCTAGAGCGTGGTATGCAAGATGGATTCCTATTTGTTATCTCAAAATTTTTTACTTTGCAAATATGATTCCAATGTTTATTGTTTGAATAAAATTGACTCCTTGTTGATCATAGTACTCTATTTAGATTATATTTTGATAACAGTTAGTTCAACTTCTTCCATTGCTGAAATTAAAACTGCACTGTATAAGCGATTTTCTTAGATATGGGCTTGCTAAAATTCTTCCCTGGACTAGAGATCAATCAGACTGGTTGTGGGATTACCAATTCTCAACCGAAGTATGCAAGAGATCTTTTGGCATGATTTCACATGAGTGACTGCAAGCCAACAACCACACCTTTCTTATCAACGATAAAGCTTGAGAATGACAAAGACTCACCATTGGTTGATTTCACATTGTATCATCAACTTGTGGGAAGTCTTCTTTATCTCACTCACACCCGTTCTGATCTATTATATGTTGTAGGAGCAGTTTCCATATACATGTAGGAGCCACATGAGTTACACTAGAAAGCTACAAAGCACATCCTTCGACATGTCTAGGGGAAAATCACCCATGGGATTCATTATGCAACAAATTTTTCTTTGGATCCCATTGGGTTCACAGATTCAAATTGGGCTGGAGACAACATTGATTGCAAGTCCACCTACGGTTATGTATTTAGTTTGGGATATGGCCCAATTTGTTGGTCAAGCAAGAGCAAGTTCCTATTGTTTTATCATCAGTAGAGGCTGAGTACAGAGGAGCAGTCAATGCCACTATTCAGGCCATTTGGCTACAATATTTCCTATCCGAGCTTGGGATCAGTGTCCATCATCCAACTGTCATCTGGTGTGATAATCAAAGTACACTAAATTTTTTCAGAGATATAGTGCAGCGACAATAGACCAAACCCATCGAGATCCACATGCACTTCATTAGAGAACTGATTCATGATGGGAACATTGATCTTCAGTATTGTCCCAGTTCCGAGCAGACTGCCGATATATTCACCAAGACTTTCACTGAGTAGGACTTTCGATTTCTGCGAGATCGTCTTGGGGTGAAGGACATGACTACCTAAAAGTTGATTTTCTCTACTTTTTGCATTATATTTTGAGGGGGGGTTTTTCTTCCCACTGGGTTTTCCCTCTTTCCTCTTTTCATGCATTGTATATGGGTACCTAAAATGACCTTGTTGCCTGGACTCATTCATTTTGCATCACACTAACCTAAGCTATTTTAAAGGGGGGTGTTGGTGTACATGCACATAATTATCTTTAATTAGCTTTAGTTCAACTCTAGTTATTGCATGTGATGTGCACTTGTCTTTAGCTATCACATGCACTTGTCTTTAGCTAATTAACCCAAGCGCTTACATGTGGTGTGCACTTGGCTTTAGTTAGTTAACTCTAGTGCTTGCATGTGGTGTATGTGCACATTAACAAAACATAAAACACACTTAGCTTAAGTTAGCGTTAATTGTCCAGAATTATTGCATGTAGAACTAAAATTAACTTAGTTACTTTTATATATTTATTCTCAAACTAGTACTGATAAAATAATTCAGCTAGATCAATATTTTTTTTCTAATAATTTTAGATGTATATTGTATAACTGCGCCAAGAAAATAATTAATCTATTGGTACCTTTTCGGTCATGCAAATGCAAAGTTCTGTCAAATGGTCGAGCTTGTTGAGTTGATATAATGCAGTCTACAACAATGGTTGATGTTAAAGCATCTATATAGCAATGTTGGAACAATGTTGAGTTGGATAGCGTTGAAGCAATGTTATGCTAGAAAATTGAGGTGGAGCGTTGATCAGCGGTGAGTTACACAGCGCCGAGTTGGACAGCGTTTCCAGCGTTGAATTGGACAACGTTGGACAATGATGAATTGGAGTAGGGTTGAGTTGGAGCGTTGAACTGGACAACGTTGGACAACGTTTCCAGTGTTGAATTAAATACAGTTAGTGGTGCTAATACTACATTCTACAACAACGTTATTGTCATTCTATGATAGGTCAACGTTAATATTATTCCCGGCAATGTTGATAAACGTTGGCCTTAATATTTTCAATTTTTTTTTAACAATGGTGCAGTTTATATATATTAATGGCCTCCAGCGTTTATATTAAAAGTCTATAACATTTATATTAAAATGACCTCCAACGTTTACATATTACAAAGGCTCCAACGTTTATAGGCTATTGCTATGATTTTTATATATTACAATGGCCTCCAACATTTTTATTGGCCGAGAACTCTAGCGTTTATATGCTATTTCCATGGTGTTTGTGGCCTCCAACGTTTTAGTTGGCCGAAGTTGTGCGTTGATTGTGTTTATCGATGAATCAAACAATACATATAAAATGATACAAATACCTTCCTTTAACCTTATAGTAAACCGGTCTTACCATAAATTCGCAATTTCCTCATATAGAGCTAGCCGATGTTTCTTTTGCGCAGGTCGATTTCCTTCTTGCCATCCAGTGATTCAAGTCAAGTGATGTGCATACGGAAATCCAAGTCAAATGTCGAAGGTTCCTGGTACTCGTTGATGCAGTCTCCTCAAATAAGTGTGTTAACTAGTGCACTAGAGAGTCCGACTGGAATCTCCTTCAACTTTGGATGACGAGCAAGGGCTCCAAAGCGTTGCCATGATGCTGCCAATAGATAAAAGAATTCAACAACTTTTGGAGCAGATTCACTGTTCAACGCATATGGTATATATTCATGTATTATACATTCATTGGAGCATATTCATTAAGCAAAGCCTTTTTGAAGCAAATGCATTGTTCAACACCCTTTGTTCAATGATCCATTATGTAGACACTTTTAAAACATATATATATATATATATATACTTTTTGACAAACATATATATTTATATTGAGTTTGACTTTTTATGGTCACAATCCCAAGTCTACAATAGTGAATGTCTATGTCACAACTTCTAAGGCAAAAGGCAAATTTCAGGGCTCTGTACTCTAATTTATCACTGATAATACGTAATAAGCAGCCCGCTTGACACCTTGAAAACTTTGTAACTGTGCATTGGATATTTTTCTTTGAGGGAGAAGGAAGGTTTTTCACTATTGATTATTCTCTATAACAAACAAAATACTTGGCCACTATCACCTCTTGCCATTGATGTCAAAAGGGGAGGTAAGTAGATGTATGGAGGGAGAAGGAATAGTTGTGTTGCCATCAATTCCAAAGGGGGAGAATGTTGGAAATATTGGCATTGATCTCATTAACCACATTGATGATAATTTATGTGTAATTTCATTACTATAAAAGGCTGAAAGTGATGTGAAGTGCAAAGGCTATGATAATCAATGTGAAGGCTGAACATTGTCAAATGGAACATAAAATATTGAGACACAAGTTGAAAAATATATGATTTCATTGAATAAAAAATGTATGATACAAGGTAATACAAATTTTATTTGCCTCTTGTAATCATTAGTGATTGAGGTGTTTTATTTCAGTTCTATTTTATATTACAAATTTCTTTTAGAATTGAAAATAAAGAGTCAAGCTTGTGAACAATTTTTAGAAGACCAAGAGACAATGCCTCATTTCATATTCCTTTAAAGAATACAAACAACAAATAAAGATTTCTTAGAAAATATACAATGTGGAATGGAAATAGTACTTTGCAATTGAAGCATTTTGCATGAGAAAGTTGATGAGCACCAACAGAAGAGGCACAAAGTTGAAAATGAGAAGTAATGGATTTGTAGTAGACTTGACAACATAATTGTATATCAGGTAACCAACGTTTTTGACTTTATATTGTGATTGAGAGATTGTTGCCCCTTTATATGTTGTAGCTTGATAAAGAACATGTTGTAGCCTGTTGAGGTAGGAGCCTCTTGTGGAGAATTTGTGGGAGTTGGAGTTTCCTTTGAGGTATGATCCTCTTGTAGGTTGGAGCCTACACAAATTTGATGTAATAAGGAGCAATACCTTGCCTTCACATCAATTTCAACCTAAATTCGTGGTTTTATCCCTTCAGGGTTTCCATTTATATCTTCCATCTTCATGTGTTGGTTCTTGAATGTTGTGTGAATGTCCTTGAATTCTTGTTAAATATATCTGCAAATTTCTCTCTCTCATGCCTGCAAAAGGAGTCCAATAATAATAGAGCATATTTATAAACCATTAGTTGCATAAGAAGAAGATTAAGTTGAACAAAAAGTAAAGTTTTTAAATTATTGATTCACCCCCCCAGAATCACCCCCCCCCAAGTAATTTCTAAACATAAATATCACAGTCATCAAGAGAGATATTACACCAAGGCTGTCTTCTTAAGATACTTACAAGAATATGTCATTTATCAAATCAAGTTAGCACAAAGTCACAAGTGTCATACTGGTGAATTTCAAGTCAATGGCATCAAAAGGTCACTGTCAAGATTGTCTATTGTCACAACTTATATATCAAGTCATTGTTTCACTGTTAAGGTCACTTTATTGTCTTAGTTTATGAGTGGACTGAATTAGGTCGGTTTGATTGTAGGAATATGTATAAATATATTCACAAGGCTGAATACTTCTATAGAAATTTAAATGTGCTATTCAGTTGTTCCTTAGAGCCATGGTTTTAGATGTTAGTCTAGGCCAAATGCCTCAACATCACACAAAAGAATATGTAGACTGATTTAAGCCTTAGACAAGTTGCAGATGCAACGAACTTGTGCTCAAAATATGGGTTGCAAATACTTCAGAAACAAACAATTTTATGCACAAAAACTCTCATGTTTAGGACAATAGGTCTAGTTGTACCAGTTAATACTCTTTGCTTGATTTGATGAGAGCCAAAATTATTGAGATGGAAGAAACAAACTATTTTAGGTGAACGAGATCAAACTCTTCCAAAAACTCTTCACTGTACTTGAAAATATTCTGTGTTGTAAAGTATTATATTATCAACAAGTGAAAACCAAAAGTTACACCATAAGTATACCAATGATCTACATGTTTCTTTGTAATTCACTTCAGTTTCACACTTGCCTCTAGAGAAAAGACCGAGGTTTTCTTTTGACAATTATAGACTTGTGACCAAGCCCTAATAAGAAATCCTAGGTTGAAATTTCAAGAGAAATATTTTGACTTACCTCTTTTCTGCCCTAGCTACCTCAAGAAGACAAACTCTAAACTGCCTCAGATTTTTTTGTTGGTCTTCTTCAGGTTGGACGAAAATTCCCTCTCAAGGTAGACAAAAATTTCAGAGCCAAAATGTGAGATATTTGTTGAGATGTTATGTCTTGCAGAGTTTTTTTATATTCTTATTTTATAGACATATGAATGAATTAGAGAGGGGCTTCATGTAAGTGTTGGAGGAGGCCTTTTAGAAATGTAAACATTATTTATTGCTGTAATTTATTTAGTTTGCATTATATGTCAACTTGGACCCTAAACAAAGCTCATGTACCCTTTATAATTGGGATTTAAATTAGTCAAGGGTTTACCTGTCCACTCAATAGAATAAATAAACCTTAATAACCTTATTTAAATATTAGTTTTAAGGATTATGCCTAGAAATATTTGCAATTCTACTAGAATTTGAAATCAATGATTGGCTTAGTGCATATGGTCCTACCTAGGTTGTGAAGTCAATGATTGGTTTATTGCCTTTGGTTCTGGAAGTTATGTAACTTATACATGGTGATACTACGGTGATAAACAATGGCATATATTGAAAACCGTAGGAGGAGGTGTCATTTTACTACTCCTTCGGGTTTTAGCCCAAAAACTCGGGTTACCAACTTCAATTGTGAATATCTCTCAAACCAGGAGGCCTCTCGGGGTGTACCACATATCAACATAAACATATTATTGAGGAGAATATAATGACATATCTCTTTGAACAAAACTCAATGATTTTACCTACCCAAACCCTCTACAAATTCGGGGTACATCCTCAATCCAAATAACCCAAGCCCTAGGAATTAGTTTTTCAACCATCCAACAATATAGCTTCCATTTTGATGTAATTCGAAAATTACTAGGAAGTGTTCAATAACCATTTGACATCAATGGCTGGTGTTTTTAATCAAATTCAAACCCATTCAACTCCATGAGTTGACATCAATGAAAACACCATCCAGCAATATCCCCATTTGTCATTGATGGCAACACACATACTTCTACTACGAGTACAACTCACCTTGACATCATGCTTCACCTCCTTCTTGAGATTTCAATCTCCTTCTGAGGTTTTTCTCTCCCCCTTTGACATCAAGGGAAAAGGGTTACTACCCCTGATAATTTTCTTGCTTCATGTGGACTTGTTATCGGCATGTTCTCCCCATGATGAAAAGCCTTATTGTAATAATCTATCAATGATGATCCCTGTGGACCTGTAATCATGCATGTGCTCCCCCTAACATGCAATGCATCAAATATATTACCTTTGGTGAGTATGATAACATGTTATTAATGCCGATACTCTGAGATTGATCATTGCGGACCTATATCCTATGACTATTCGTCTCCCCTTGAACCTGTTATAGATATGACATATCTGACTTGGAGCTATCATTTTGTCCATGTTGTTTGTTTTTCAATGGTATAATTGTGCTACATACTATTGTAATACTCCTCCTCTTCAAAGTTCAAGGAGTTGACCAGCCAAATTGTTCAAAATAATGTATCATATAACGGACCATCTTGACTCGAGTCAATAACCAAAGAAACTATTGATTCCTTACAACCTATTATGAATCCTGAAAGCATAACTATTAAGAACTTCTCACCTTCTTTTCTTGCTCATCTTGTACTTGTTCATCCTGTACCTATTTTATTTTCCAAACCTTCTTATTCTCGTCATCAAGCTTTTCATTCATGGTTGATTCCATCTTGTACCTATAGTGACGAGCTATGTGTCAATAGTTATGAAATTTGTAACATTCCTTATCAGGAATGTACCTATAGTCTGGAGCTATGTGTCCGTAATTATGAAATTTGAAGCATTCAATGTCATTCATAGAAGATTCCATTTGGTATCTATCTCGTGATCCTGCAAACTTGCTTCTAGTGTTTTGCGGATAATGATTGTACCTTTCAAAAACTTTATAATCCCTATCCATATGTCCATAGTTAGCACACAAAAAGAAATAACCACTAAATGAATGTGTGTACCTTTATAATTCATTCAAAGGTGGTGGTCCTTGATAATTTTTCCTGTAAACAACTTTACAATCCCTAGCCATATGTCCAAAGTCAACAAATGAAAAAAAAACCATTAAATGGAAAAATGTACTTGGATGATTTATCTTGTCTGGATGGTTCATTCTTCTTCAGAGGAGGTGTAGTATTTTGTTGTTTGTCTTTGGATGCTTTGGCATAATTATTCAGAGTGGCAACGTTATTCTTAGGTTTAGTCTTCTTCTCAATCTTAATTTGCAAATATTTGAAGTTAGTTCCTTCATCAACTAGAGCCTTACCTGATTTTTTTGCCTTCATCTTCAATTGAGCCACTTCTTTATCTGTCTTGTCATGCAATTGTTCTTTTTGCAATTCCTTGAGAATTTTTATCTCATTAAGAGCTACATAAAGTTCTCCTTGCTTTTGAGCAAGGCCTTCTTGAAATTTGTCTTTCAATAAGCTTTTTCTCTTTTCTGCTTCTTCTAACTATAGCTTGAGAAGAGTGGTCTTTTCCACTTCTCTGTTAAGTACTCGTATGTGTTGTTTTTGCTTTTCATTTTCTGTCCTAAGTCTACTTATTCTGCTGAAGAGGTTTCCAATTCATTTTTCTTCTGGTCAACTCTAAATATGCATCTTTGATTAGATTCCTTTAATTAACTTTCCAAATCCTTCTTTTCAATTTCTTCTTCCTGCACTTGTTTCTCAAGCCTGCTAATATCTTCAAAGGATACATCAAGTTCTTGTTTATTTTGATCGACTTCTTTCTTGAGTGTGTGATTTTATGTCTTCGTATTTTACCTTTCGACCTTTTTGGCGTCTTCCAATTGTACTCTAAGATTGCTAATCATCTTCTCAAACTCTTCATTTTCCTTAATGAGTTCATTTGTTGTCTTCAATTCTATTTCCAAAAGTCTTGTCTTTTCCTTTTGACTTTTGAGCTCCTTTATTACCTTGATCACTTGATTTTGAAACTATGTCTTACTCATTTCTCCAATTTCTTCATCATATTAGAAGGGTCCAAATTTTCAATAACATCTTGATCTGATTTCTTTATCAAATAGAGATTATGAAGCTTTTCCCAAAGAGATTCAGTTGTTGAACATTGACCAACTTTTGTTTTCACATAATTTGGAAAAACATTCAAAATTACATTCATGGACTTTGAATTGTAACTTTTAGCTTCAATGGTAGATGTGCATCTAGAAACAACTGATTCCCATATTCCATGTGTCTGCAAATGTACTTCCATCCTGGATTCACATATCCAGCAATTATCTGCATAAAAATAAGAGGTTGGTACACAATACTCGCTTTCTTTAGATTTTGTTGTACCTATACCTTCCTTTGAAATCCTTGCAACCTTCTTCTTTGAATTTGCCATCTCTATGCTCTGAAAATTGCCTTTCAACGGTTAAGATTTTTTTGAAGGAACCAAGCTATGATACCAATTGTTGGGAATCATGACTATCGTTATACCAAAATCCACATGTATTAGTCAACGATTCCATCACCAATGATAAGGATCCATGAGAGGCAATTAGTCAATGTCATGAAACACGGGGAGTGTTGGTTTATCCAACATCCAAAAATCTCCGCCCAAACATGAGACGCATGTGTATCAAACTTGTGACCTATGCTCTGATACGACTTATTGGGAATCACTATTTTCATTAAACCAAAACTTGCAAGCATTAGTCAACGACCGCATCGCCGGAGATAAGGATCCACGAGAGGCGGTTAGTCCATTCCACGAAACACACAGGGAGTGTTGGTTTATCGAATGTCCAACAATGGCCAGTTTCGATTAACCACCCAGGCCAAGACGATGCTACCCATGTTTGGCTATTATAGCCTATGTGGCTTTGGAAGTATCTGGGAGCCTATATTTAAAATATTGAAAAACTTAATTAGATGTCACAATGATGATAAAGAATCATAATTACATTATTAAACATGCCTCATACCTTCCTGGTTTGGGTGGAGTCTTCCTTGCATTTCGAAGTGCCTTCTCGTGTGCATCTACCACGAGCGCTCTCCACTCCATCTCTGGAATTGATGGAGGGCGCTCATGCGACCTGGCCCTTTCCAATTTAGACCTATACTAGTACTGAAAATATTTTAAATGTAGGCCTACCTTTGAGGTAAATCCATATTTGTTGAAGTATCATCACTGAACATGCAAACCATCATGTTAATAAGTTCCAATTTTAATTTGGAATTTTGGGAGTTCCAATTTGTGTGAATGGTTTGCCCAAATATTTCTAAGGTTATATCATACAAATTCCTATAAAATACATCATTTCCTACAAAACAATCACAAAATATACATTAATTTCATTTAGGTTGTACTTAATATTTAAAACACTTCTTCAATACTTGGAATTTTCTCTACTTTCAAATGGACATTGTCACATCTACCAAAAACATGATCAATAGTGATCTTGTGCTAGTAACACTCGAAGATCCACGAAATATAATTTCAAATTGTGCAATTGTATCATGCTCTGCATCCACAACATCATGTGTAGATCCTCATGTATGTTGTTCAGGGGGTGTAGATATTTCTATGGGTGGTTGAGAGGTTGTACCAGTCTTAATGATAGGTGACTCACTCAAAGGTGGAGCATCATCATGTCTACCAACACCGACCTAACCCATAGTCGTAACACGAGGATCGAACTCTGCCAAAAACTCCTGTAAAATAAAGAGTTATTTTTATAAAGGATGAGATAACTAAATCATAAAAAAATCATTCAGATAATTAAATGAGTTGATCACCCCATACTGACGAACTTGTTGCAACAAGGTTTTGATTGCACCTTTTATCTCATCTATTTGAGGCTTAATCATAACTAAAGAATTAAGTTTATTGGTTTATTTGAATTTAAGCTTACTTATTGCTTGCATTGGATAAACAAACATAAAAATTGCATCATCAATAACCTCTTCCTCACAAGCATTTGTGAAATTCTCTAAGGATGGTGCCTTCCCCTTATCACCTTGTTTATCAAATACGTTTAATTTGTAATTCATCCACAATTAATCATCATTATATTAATAAGAAAACCACTATTAACATATGTCAAAATTTATATAGAAACGTCATGTAGTAAATGAAAATTATAACATACAATAGAAATTGCTTACAAGTTGGATAAAATTAAATACATACCGACCCCATAATAAAAATATTTGTATTTATTCTATTCAAATTATAATCAATGAGCACCTCTTCCCTTGCAGTTATTGATTTAATGAAACATACAAATACACGGTTTCCTTCATGTCCCTCAAATATGCATTTGGGTTGCTTATTTCTTTCAATATTCCCTACAATATTTCTTGCAATATCAATATACATATTTGTGCCTTTATTTTCATAATTTTCTTTTATTTGTGTATAATTTGCGATCACTTCATTTCTTCGCATACTTTTGGTATATTGGACTAGTCGTACCCAATCATCATAGTTGTAACAGGGTCTGAAATACTCCATAAATTCAGTTAATCGTCCATAACGTACCTTTATGAAATCCATGGAAAATATACCCAAACCATATCATGACAATGGGGTAATGCAGTATATCCTTTCATTGATGGAAAAAGCAATGTTTATTTCAGGAAGATGCTTGGGTTCCCATTGTTTCACTAGATGCTTGTACCTCCAGGACACCTCAGTGTCATCTATGCTCTCATTATCATAAGAGCATGACCCCCTTTAGAGAGAAAAAATTCCATGCATCTATGGATTTTCTTCTATTCTTTTCACCTTTAGTTGATCTTCTCCTACAATTCAACGTAGTAGATGTTTGGTAAATTTGTTCTATCCTAACTGAAATTTCATCACGCGATGAAGGTAGATATGAAAAATACATGTTTGGTTGAACATCCTATAATGCTCCATCAAATGAGAGAATATGTTAGCGAGTGTCATAAGGGATGTTGAGGATGTTGAGAAACGTCTTGACAAAACCACGAGAACATTATATTTGCACAAGTGAGTTATAAGGAAGTTCTTTGCGTTTAAAATATTCAAGTAATATTAAAAAGCTTGAGAACTTGAAAACCTATTCATCCTAACCAATGAACTCACTCGATAACTTGATAACTCAACATAATATGATAGCATTTAATATTCCATTACAAAAAATTACCCACATAATTCTATATGTTGAAGAATGTAACTAGTTTCGGTGGAATAAAAGGAAAAGTTTTTGGATGTCGAGGTTTTTGATATTTGTAGATTGGGAGGTACTCCAAACCCTAGGATATAGGTGTTAGCATGAATTTTTCGTCGTAAAAACTCACTTTAGCTACGCATATCAAGTAGCCCTAACATAAGTTATGGCTACAAAACATCTTAAGATCTGTAATAGGTTGCATACATCTAGATCTATATATGGAAGATATTGAGCAGGTAAAATAAAGTACAAGCACCAATGGACAAGACAAAAACGCATATGTTTAAAAGAATCTTTTTTATTATATCAAAGAATGGGGCACCTGAGAGGAAAACAAGAAAGGTGTTTTCCGGTTCTCCTCAGTGGGCTGGGTTCTTGGAAGTCCTCAGTGTTTCAGATTAATGGTCTCTCTCTCTAACTATTATGGAAAACAAAACATGGAACTCAATGGGAGTTCATAAAATAGAAATGCAAAATGGTGACCAAAAGCAGATCTAGTGTGATCCAATGCAATGAAGGTGACTAATGAATGGGAAAAACCCTCCTATTTATAACAAAATATTGGGGTGTTCTAGAACCTGGTGCATGAATAAAATATTATTAAACATCTTCTAGAATCACCCTTTAGGATTATTTTATTATATTTGTTGGAGGGAAAAGGGTTTTTGACTTGGGTCAATTCCTTTATTTATAAATAACAAATAAATAAATGATTTATTTATTATTTAAGGAAACGAGGGGAATACAATTAAATAAATAATGGTTTATTTAATTATTTAAAAATGACTTAGTCAAATTTAACTAGGAATAATATTTAAATAATGATTTAAATAACTTATTCTTAGGAAATTATTAAATAAATAATGATTTATTTAATTAATTACCTTGTTTTGGGTTAAATATGACCAAGAAGTGTAAACAAATGTGGTGAAAGTGATTTTACTTGGGGTAAAATTGGTCTTACATGGTGTACTTGGGTTCATCTAACGATAATGGGTTAGATGACCAAAAAATGGTGTAACAATAGGGTTTTGAAGGAATTGGAATAGAAAAGTGACTTTTGGGCTAAGAACCCAAACCCTTAGGCTTTGCACCCAAGCAGGTGGGTGTGGAACCATGAGGAATTTCGATGATTTGACACATGGAGGCGTTATAGGACTTTGAAAGGAACCAAAGGCAACGAAAATCATCAAAATACGAGTTGTCTATGATGATATTCTCATTTTTCTATATGGTTGTTGGGTTTGCACATGATTTTTTCAAGTCAGATTATGTAATTTTATGAGTTTTCAATCCCAAAACAACATATTAGATGAATCCAAGTCAAGTGAAATTCATCATAAGTGGAGAGTATCTAAAGTAATCGCAGCCTAAAGGAGTCTTGTCAAGCGTAGGAGGTTGTTTTGGGCCTTTTTTTGTCTCTATTCCAAATTTTTTCTCCCAATCCCTATAACTCTCTTTGGAAAGAGCTTCTATAAGAGCAATATAAACACATCGAAATACATTGCCTAGGCCTTTTTTATGCAATTATAGTAAATGAAACTCAACACAAATAATATTACCACTACCAGTAGGTGTTGCAACTAAAACATTATCATCTGAGCTATAAATCACTGCAAATACCTGAGTTTGAATAGGATTGAAGTGTCTAAACTATTGATATAGTGCTTTGTACGAAGGATTTCTTAATGTAGACTCATGAAGTGGATGTAAGTATAGCAACTAAGTTGAAGGTGGGTATTTCTCTAGAAAAATAATATGTCTAAATGAAACTGGTAGTATTGTTCGTGACCCCAACCACTTATCTGATACAACACGAAGAAAGTACTAGGGAGGAAGAGGTTCATGGTGTTGAAGAATGTAACTAGTGTCGACCTTCATAATTGTATTAGTGAAAAGAAATAAAAAAAATTATTGTAAAATAAATCTGAATTATTAACGTATGGGTTTCATGCTTGGTTCATTGGTCAATAGGTCAAAGCCTCCATTGTAGGCTTCTAGGATTATTATTATTATTATTATAATATTATAGACCCTTCTTGGGATCTTTATGTCAAGAAAGAAAATTATTTTCTCCTCCTCCATCAAGTCAACTTCCTAATCCTTCAATTTAGCCTCAAACAATTTAACAAGTCGACCTCAAACAACTTGACAAGTCAGCCTTATGTTGAATATTTGAACCACCATAAATACACAAGTGAAATCAACCTATTGAAGGGTAACATAAAATTTGATCTATAGTGCAGACACAAGAAGAAAAATAAAATAAAATCCTATCCTATGCCTAGAAGAGAAGCAAGCTAAGCGAAGGACTGAAGTTATTAATCCTCTATCAAAAGTCGTGATTTTTTCTAGAGTATTACAAGGTCGAAAAATATAGGAGATCGAAAATTTCAGGAAAGATGAAGAAATAAATTGAAATTCTAATCTTGATGCTTGTCAGTTTGAATTAGTTATGGAAGTTTGAATTGGTGGAGTAAAGGAGGTTAGTTATCTTGGTCTAGGGTCCTGGTTGTCTCAAATTGATCTGAATCTACTAGTGGAAGAGTTTGATTGGGGTTTCCTCTTGTTAGGGGTTTTTCCTTAGCTAAGTTCCTACATCTTGTGTCCTCTTTTTTTTTGTGATCTTCATTGATTGGAATTAGTATTGAAATACAAGGAACCAAAATGGTGTGATTACTCCCTCAAGAGGAAATATTAAAATTTTAGGCAAATGATGAAAATGATATACTAGAATTCAAGGGAATTATGTATTCCTAGAAATCTTGCATCAATTAGGGATTCAATCAAAGAATAAAAGGCCCAAATCCTCCTACTTTAGGAGACAAAATTGGAAGACTACGAAGTTCTGTAGAAACACAATAGCATTTGGCATCTCAATTATGGTTGGGAAACAAGTTCTAGGGGTTTATCTATGGGAAGTTATACCCTTTGGAATTCTTCTCTTTTAAATTTAAATCAAGTTAGGTATTTTCATCATTTGTTAGTGACAATTCTCTCTCATCTCTCATTTAACATTATTGCTTTGTAGCTAATATTTTTGTGCCTCTAATTTATCATTAGAAAATATAATGTTGGAAATTCGTAATGAAGTTAAGGGATTAAGATTTCGGTTCAAATTATGTTGTAGCCTAGAGGATTTAAAACCACGCTTCATCACTTTTAGTAAACTGGGGGGATTTTTTGGGATCCAATCATATAGAGAATGGAGAACCCCATTTTATTGCTTGATTTAGTGAATATATTGGTTGAAAAAGGGAAACTTACATGGACCAATAAATGTCTCAGTCCTAGACACATTAAGCTAGATCAATTATTGGTACATAGTTCCTTCGCAGAAAGTAACATATCTTTGTCTTATCAAATTATATATTATTTTTGATTAGATCACTAAAAAATCACATTTTCTATGATTAAACAAGATGATTATGGTCCTATTTTTTTCATTTAAATAATTTTTGGCTCTAATACCCCTCCTTGTTCACCTTGTTTCTTGAGTTTGGAGCAAGTGGGTGGTTGGTTCATTGGTGCACATCTAGGAACAAAATATTAAAAATACGAAGTTCACTCTGAATGTTGGGACGATGGATTGATATCAATTAGTGAGTAAAGATATCTACTACCTCAAATATAAACTATGGGGAACTCAAAGACTCACATAGTAGGAATAAGTCACTCATTCTTTAATGATTGAAGAAACGAAACCTTATAGCGCTACAAATCTATAATGAGGGAATAAGAATAAAAATGGATGTAAAAGTCCAAGAGCTTTTGGTTATAATTAAGGGATATAAACACTATTTTTTTTCACAAACAAGCTAAAGTACAACACTAGTGTAACAATGTTAAGGAAATCACCACCAATGAAGGAGAGACACTAAGTCCAAATGAAAAAATCAAAGAAGTAGCATATAACCCCTATGCCACCCTATATATTGAAACTAGGAGCCAAGATAGATTGAATACAAATATTATGCAAGAAAATAATCCATGTATTATAAGAAATAAAGGCAATGCTGGTCTAATGTAGGTTATATCAGAAGAGGAAATATTCGATGCAATAAATAATTTTGAACTTTATAAGGTATCAAGTATAGATGAATTCAACATTTGTTTTTTCAACTATTTTTAGAATATTATTAAGTTTAAATTGGTGTGGATGGTGTGAATTATTCAATATGTTCATCATTCCTTACACCTGAGAGGAGGGACAAATTAATATTTCTTAAGTATAGTCCCAAAAGAGGTAATTCTATCATCCTTTGTACATTAAAGTTGATATCATAGTGCAATGTGTCTTACAATATTATGTCTAAAATCATTGCTAATATATCAAAAAGTATACTCCCTAAGATTATCTTAGAAAATTGATGTGGTTTTGTGAGGAAGAGAAAAATTGTGGAAAATATCGTCCTTATACATGAAGTTGTTCCCTTAGGTAGGATTAATGAGGAAACTTGGATGATCCTTAAGTTGGATATAGAAAATTTCTTTAATTGTGTCAAGCATAGCTTTATGTTTGGATTCCTTTAGAAATTTGGGTTTAATCTAGGATTCATTGCTTGGATCTCCACATGTATAAAAAAATTGTTGGTTTCTCCTTGATGCAATGGGTTCTATATGCATTTTTTTGTGTTAGGAATTTGTTAGGGTTGGCCCTTATCAAATTTCATGTATATCATCATGGTAGAATCCCTTAGCTATAAATTAAATACAAATTGATTTGGTATCTTATTTCAAGTAGGTATGATTGGTGGAATCAAATCATTCATAGGAAGAATCTAGGAGTGTGATGTCATTGCCTTGATCAGGTCATAGAAGTTAGAAATGGTTCACAAGTCTAGAGGATTATCAATGTTGTTTTCCCTCCTTAATATTAACTAACTTTGTTTCCAAGAAACAATGAGCATATCAAAATTTGGCATGATAGTATCATGGGGAGGCCTCCTTTATCTCGACATTAAAACCTTGTCACCTTTAAAAAATTGTGGAACAACATGGGTTGTCATATATTTTATTTCTCTTTACAAATATAAAGAGGAAATACTGGGATTTAAAATTCTATCATTTGATTTATTTGTAGCAGTGGGATCCGAGCCATATTTTAAGAAAATCGAATTCATGTTTATCCATTTCCTCCTTCACACAAATGGATAGGGTTTGAAGTGTCAACCTTTGTTCTAGAATGATATTGTATTGAGACCCATCTAATATTTCGTTTGGATTTTTGGCTTGAGCTTGAATCAAAATATTTTTTTAGGAGGGCCATTAACCACAAGTTATTCTCTACGTACCCATCATCACCTTTAATATAGGGTCTAATTGCATACCCTATGGCTTTAATACCTATATTATTCCAAATTTAAAGTGGGATATTGGGAAATTTAACCCAAATCAAAACATTGTACGATTTATTCATATCCACACATCAAAAAAAGGGTGTCATAGTATAAGCCAAAGAAAACAATGATTCATTAACCACGTTTGGGCCAATATATTACATATTCCATCCTCATATCAAAGGATAAAATCATGCCATCATCTCAACGTGAAATGACTAATGGAACTAAACAAGAGAAAAGGAAACCCAAATTATTTCATATACAAAGAAAAATGACCTATATTAACACATCAGTTGAAGAACTTACTGAATAATGTTTTGTTGAGAAATTCCTCAACCTGATAAATAAAAATATATAGTTTTGTATCCATGAATTAATTTATTACCCTTTTTTTTAGTTTTAAAAGAAAATGTTTAGGTGGTAAGTCCACTAAACGGATGTTTTTTTGAAGACATGGATAGAGTTTATATGGATCAGCCATAGTGCTTTATTACCAAAGGTCAAAAGTGTAGGTTTGCAAGTTAGTGAAAACATTATATGGATTAAAGTAAGACCCCAAACATGCTATAAGAAACTTAATCAATGCCTTAGGTCCAACAATTTGAAAAGGAGTAATTAAAATCGATCCTTATATATTAAATAAAAAATATGAAATAAATAAAAAATCTATGCAAATATTTAAAAACAAAGAAAAAAAATCCTTTATAAATTAGCTTACAAAACCATATAAATGAAATCACACAGTGATCCTGGTCAGAAAATGGAGCTCTCAACGAACATTAGGGTTTTCATCCTCTGTAGAGAAAACCCATATGCGGCTGATGTTGAATACAATTTTGTCACAAATATAGAAGGAGTGATTTTGTCACAAGTACAGAAGGAACGCCATGGTTTAGGGCTAATGATTATAGTCCTCTCCATGGCAACATTTACGTGTCAACTTTGGTCTTTCTTGTGAATATTTGGTTTCCTATCCCTTCTCTGAGCCTAGTTTTAGCTCCGCGGAAGACCCTTCTAAAATATACCAATGGAAAATCAATAGGGTTGTGCAAGGGAGGCTTTAATGTTTATATTTTTCAAACCTTGGATACATCCTGAATCCAACTCTATTTTAACCAAACACTAACAATCCAATATTTTTGTAGATTGGTGCTAGAAATTATATATGACATAGCTTCATTATTTTATTTGTCTTGTGCCTCTAATTTATCTTAAGAATGTTAAATAATTTTTTAGATCAGAACGCCTAGAAAACCTAGATCAAGAGCTAATTTTTTTTTTGTAGAAGCTATACTAGGTATTGGCCAAGCATCATGAATTGTGGTTGTTAATGTCTACACAGGACTAAATACTCATGCAATATATTTTCAAGAGATCTGCTTCCTCCACATATGTATTTTATATTAGTCCAACGAACCCCAAATAAATTTCACAGAAAGCATGTTTTTGTTTTAGGGCATAAATGGTGTCAATTTTTCCTAGCCTTAGAATTTTGATAATTTTTTGAAAACCCTAGAATTGCAGGTGCTAAAGAAGGAATGTGGACTTACCATTGCTTAACCTTGATTCCCAAATCTGCCAGCTACCATGGATTCTTGAAGGAGTTTGCACAGGGAAGGGAATGCTAAATAAAATGTATGGAGGAGCCATTGAGAATCACCCAGGTTGGTTTTCTAGAATCAAATGTATGGAGGAGCCACCAAGAAACACTCAAGCGAACATCAAATGGAATGTAGGGAGGAGCGAATGAGAAACCCTTGGGTATGAAAAAATCATATGTATGGAGTATCCCCTGAGAAAAATTCAAGGGAACGCTGAATTGAATGTAGGGAGAGGAGCCATCGAGAAACCTCGTATCTGCTGCAAGAATCAAATGTAGGGAGCAGAGCCACCAATAAACCATCAGGTCCAATGCAAGAATTGAAAGTGGGGAGTAGAGCCAGCGAGAAACCTTTGGGTCTACTATAAGAATCGAATGTATAAGGGATTAGAGCCACTGGGAAAACTCATAGTCTATATTCTACAAGAATTAAATTTATCAAATGTATAAGGGAGCAGAACCACCGAGAAAACTCATGGTTTGTGCGAAAACCATATGCAATGACATGGAAACAACATATATTGAGACGAGCTAGGAATTAATAATAATAATATAATAATATAATAATTAATATAATATGGTTTTGATTTCATAATATAATTTATAATGTAATTGTTAATATATATCTATATATTATTAAAAAAAATAAAATCAACAACTATGTGATAGAAAATAATGATTAATTTTATTAATTAATAATCAATTTACACTAATGGTTACATTTAAAAAAAAAATCATGTAATTTGAATTAGTAGAGGTAGACTTTAGTTGATAATTTTATCAATTGTTATAGGATGTCTTAAATCACTATCATTAATACACATTCAATCCATCTTTTGGTGAGTAGAAGAGTATCTTGAAACAAATAATGTCAATTCATGGCATTCAATACTCAATGGAAGGAGCTAGTTAACCATAAGCATCCATGACTCATAATATACAAGTCTGATCCATGACTTAAAGTAGCTACAAGTCTGATCCATGACTCAGAGTAGCTACAAGTCTGATCCCTTGCCAATTCATAGGATGCCAAAATTTTGTATCTAGTGTCTATTTTGCACAGGTGCCATACTTGAGATAGAGTGATTTCGGAGGGAAAAACTTTTATATTCCAGAGAAGCTAAAATTCCAAACCTCTTACATGTGAAATTCATTATAGTTTTAGACCTACGAGTAGTTAGAATATTCCAAATCAAAGGATGCTAAAGGATGTAAAAGGAATCAAGTTAGAGGATACCAGACCAAAAATCATTTCACAATAATGACATTTTGTTATTATTGTCTAAGGAAAAACATATGCAATATTGGAGAAGAAAGGAAAGTTTTTTTGAGATCAAGATCACAGAGTTGTAATCACAGGATACTCAACTCAGAAACGAAATTGAACTAGTGAGACATAGACATGTCATTGAGTAGACTAGATGGATTGATGATTGCAACAGACACACAAGAGATTTTTCATCTTCAATTTCAGTAAGGATCTCAATACAACTTATAATCAATAAAAACCTGGAGAGTTTGAATCATCAGCAAGCTGAGAATACTAGGAGAAAGGTTGAAGACTTGTGCTCAAATTCAAAGGTATTGTAACACATTTCAAATATCCAAAAATCATAAAGTTATGTGCAATTTGGTGAAGGTGATAAAGTTACTAGTTAAACTCATCTTTTGTGGACTAGAGGTAGTCTTAATAGGCAGAATGGAAACTATTTTTAAGAAGGACTAGGACCGAAATGTATAGAGGCATTGTAGGTTCATTTGGAAGGTCTGATCCAAATATCAATCACCCTAAAGGACCACAATTATCTTCAAAAATTATGATATTTATACAAGTCTTTCCAAATAGAAACCTCTCACTCCATCGAGTTGTGAAACTTTGAAGGAAGACCAATTTCACATCCTTTTGGGAGTATTGAAAGCCCTAAAGGGACAAACTTGCAGTAGAACACTACAAATATATCAAGGGACTAGATCTATTGTTAAATGTAGAAAAAGGAGAAATTATATGTAAGTGTTGAACAACTACAAAAATCTGACCCAAACTCAAGAATAGGACCAGTCTATCACCTTGAGTAGATATTCTTGACTTAGCACCTTGGAAGCTTCCACTGTAGAAAATATTATAGGAAGTATCAAGCTTGTGAAAGAAGATATCATTATCATCAACATGGAAATAATAGTCCACCGTAAGGCATGTTTGAAAGGCATCTTATGGATATATTGAAGGGACAAGTGCATATATATTGTTCTATGTTACAGTTAGAAGAAGACGCCTAGGAGAGGATATAGGCCGACTTGAATAAAATACCGTATAGGCTTTGTTCTATAGTGATATATTAACCCTAAGCTAGCGGGGTTGACTTCAGGAGCCTTGCTACTAGATATTTTGATTGAACTTGAGGAGATCGACATAGATCGTAGGTCATATCTCAGAGTTTTACCTTAGAGATTTTTCCATCAAACTAGGACTTCCCTCGGATCAAGACTAACTAGCCTCATGACTTGCCATACGAGAAGGAAGGAAAATTAGTGTCAATAAGACCGCAACTAATAAATAGTAATACATAATTTCATCCCCTTGACATTTATATATGTTATTAGTTTGTCATTTTATTGTCAAATTATTTCTGTGAGTCTCATTTGAGTCTCAAAACCCTCCCATATCGTCAATGCACGCATCCACCATAACCATGTAAAATTTCAATGTAAACGAGCACAAACTAAAAAAATTTCAACATTGGCTCCATTCTCAAGACGTTGGCAATCATGGGTCTAGATTAGTTATTTTGTGTGGGTTCCCCATGCTAAGTCGGGCCGACCCACAAAATCATCGCATGGGTGCCCTAACTTGCCTAGCACGCAACTGCCCCACGGGTACCCGGGTGCCCTGCCTTTGTGCGAGCGCACCCAGGGCGTGGACGTTCGCCCTTCTATTCAAACAAGTGAACACAAATCATTATATCATCAATGAAAACAAAATTATAATTTTTTATTTCCATGTTGCATGATCAATATTCAATTATAAACCAACTTTTAACACCCAAACATTAATTTACTTAATTTTCTAAAAATAATTAGGAATCAGGATACCCCCTTGTAGAAACTCTATTGATGGGTAGTGATGGGCCAACATTACTTCTTTTGTGGGGGCGCCCCTTTCCAAGTCGGGTAAACCCACCAACTTGTCGCACGGGTGCGCTGGCGTTCCCAACATTCAATGCCCCCATGGGTGCCAAAAACCTTGAAATGCTCACCACACGATGACCTCGTGGGTGCTCAGGTGCCCCGCCTTCATTCATTCATCAATTACAAAAAAATATTATAATTTGTTAGTACCATGTTGCATAATAATTCTATTATAAACTGACTTTTAACACCCAAATATTACTTTGTTCAAATTTCTAAACATCATTATGAGACCCCTTGGTGGGGACTCTATTCATGGGAAGTCATGGGCCGACCTTACTTATTTTATGTGGGTGCCTCTTACCAAGTCGGGTATGTTAGTGTCTAATAGTCATAGTGATCAAATTTACTCTTTCCACTGTAGTTAGAGTCTTATGGTCAAATTGTTATATTTTCAAATAAAATTTGACATCTCTCTTGGTTGTTAAATGGTCCTAAGTCATTGTCTAGGTGTAGTGCTACTCTCATGTCATGGTCATCAAGGTCAATTTGAAATCATTTTCATGAGTAATTGAGTCACCATAGGTCATTTTCCTTCATTAAGTGTCATTATTTAAAATTTGAAAAGAAAAATTCATTGTGTCATAAGGTTGATCATGAAAGTTTCATGAGTGTCTTGTTGATCTAGTCAATAATCATACTCATTAGTTTGTATGTGTGATCATCATATTCCATTTAAATTCATTCATCACACAAAATAATTAAGGTGTCATGAGAGTTAGCACTTAGGGAATAATGTACATAAAAATAATCAAAGGTACATGTACATCACATGGAGATGTAACACCTCCTATTGAAGAAAATGCGGCTAGTACCAATCACATCATAAAGTCATTTTGTCAACAGTACACATGATGTCACTCCATTACCAAGCCAAAAATAAAATTTTCAAGTTATAAGGAGAATTAACACACTTTAAAGCTTCATTGTATCCTTTCAAGTTCCAATATCTCCTCTCCATCACTTTGAAGAGCTGCCATATCCATCAGAAGTCCGAATTTCACCATCACTACCATTGTTTATCAGCTTGCTACGTTTCTGGGGGAGGTTGCTGCACTTTTCAGTTGGAGGCCAAAGGGAAGAAGGAAAGGTTCATTTTTCATCTCCATTGCTTCAGAGCTTCATCAAACAAGTAATTCAAGCTTAACAAACCCTCAATGTAGTCTTTTCCTCAGATAAATGATTGAAATCTATCCCTAGGGTTTTGCTACACTTTCTTGCTGTGTTTTATACTTTCTATGGTCTATAGCTTTCCATGTATTTTCCTTGTTTTTTAGTCTACATATCATTTATTACCCTCATCAAACATTATCCATCAATCCCCACACTCATATTCCCTCATATTCACCATTTCCCTTATCAAACCCAGCTTGTTGCTGCACTTCTAACACAAGTCTGTATTTTCCCCTTTTCTCTCCTTATTTCTCACTCATTTTTGGAAATTCAAGTTTCATTGTGTTCCTAACACCCATCCCTACCTCCCATAATATTCTTATAATTTTTACTACCCCCCATCCCCTCCATTCCCTTCCCTCAAGTTGCTGCAATTTTAGCCCTGTTTTGTAAAACAAATCCCTTGCCATTTCTTGTTTGAAACTAGTGTTTTATATAAAAATTGAAGCTATAGACACAATGAAGACCAATGAAAGGAGGAGGTATAAGGGAGGAGAGATCTCTAGATATGATCCAACTCATATGCAAGAGGTCAATGCATCATAATTCATTATAAAATCATTTGAGCAGGCATGCTACCTAGGGTTTTGTTTAAAGGTTCAAGAGGTATGTTACCATCATGATTTAACAAGCCTTTTTGAAATTAACTTTAAGAAGAACCAGGCCATCATAGAAGGGGTGAAATATCAGGTGTCAGAACAGGTCATAGCTTCAACAAATACTATCCCTTATCAAGGTGAAATCTGGTTGAATGGATTTAGACCTGGAACACTACAAAATGTTCTTGAAACCACAGTACAAGGAGTCTCCTTCTCATATTTTTCCTAGCATACAATTGTTAGAAAAGTACAACCCTTTGATGAAGTTTATTATGAATTATTTCACTTGTGAGGGAAGGTTTAGTAGAATATATCAATATCACATCAGGTTATTGATGCATTTCACTTATAAGAATCCCCTAAACCTACCTAACTATCTATTTAGAAGTTTGGTGAAGATGACAGAGAAGGTGCAGTCTAAAGGAAGTGATCAGCAAGAAAGCCTCTTTGATCATGCTCTAGTTGAAGTAATAGTCCTCCACCAGCTGGCACAGATCAACATGTCATGGGAATATTTCTTGGAGGCAGTTGCTCTCTTACCTATCTCCAACCAGTCAAAGATTCAAAGCTATCCTTCATTATTATCAGGACCATAGGGAGCTAAAACATCAAACATGAAATCAGTGACAAAAAATCAGCCTAGAAAAAATATTTTAAGGAAATACAAGAAAGGTAAGAAATTGGTCTTTTTTCCTGGAGCAGAAAAGGAGATGCCTAGGTTTAAGCCTAAAACTAGATCTCAGGCAAAAATGATACTTAAGGAGGTTGTTATTGAAGAAGCAGTTCATGCTAAAACCATGAGAGTGGAATCACCTCTGAGCAGACATGATTCACCATTTCACAATGAAGAAGAGGTACCTCCAGAATTTGAGATGGCTGACCTAGGAGAAAAAAATGGAGATAAGGTAGCAGATGATATAATCAAAGAATAATATGCATATATTAGAGAGCTGAAGGATGACCTATCCAAAGCTAATTTCATGGTGTCTTTCATACAACAGGAGAATAGATAATTGAAGCAAACCATAATGCAATAGATCAAGTCACAAGAATACCCTCCATCATCAAGCCAAGGAGGTATTTTGACAGTAGAAGATAAAGGTAAATCCATAATTGATGTAGAGCAGCTGGAAGAGAAGAACATTCAAGTACATCCGAGGAGACCTAAAACTAGAGAAATGGCTAGAAAGGAAAAGCATGTAGAAGATCCATCTCCTCCTCAAGCCCTAAATTCCATAGATGACTCCATAGGTACTGAAATTGAGAAAAAAAAGGAATTTTGGCTTGATAGGGTGAATTAACACTTGGAGAAGCTACTAGAAAAAGCAAACAAGGATACCACCATGAAAAGAAATATGGCAAGGCACTATTATGCTAGGAACATGGTTTGTAAGGTTAGGGTGAAAAATATGAAGAGATAACTAAAAAGGACTCTAAGGAGACTCAAAATGAAGAAAAAACTTGACCTATTAGCTGACACATCATTAGTGGTCTGAAAGCAAGGCAGAGAGAAAAGAAAAGGAGATAAAATTTTGAAATTTTGAGTTTTTGTGCACACATTCAAAGGTATCCTACAAAAACACTGCAACTAGTTGCTACGCTTTTTCTTAGAGGGTCAAAATTAAGAATTTCAAGCATATCAGGATAGATAATGACATAAGGATATCAAAAAATCACTTGAGGATGTTTGTAAAGTCATGATTTTGAATAAAATAATCAAACAATGTCTTTTTTACACCTTGCTGCAACCGTTTCAGGATTGTTGCTGTGTTTCTGGATAATTTGTTTTTCAATCAAGTTTGAGGAGACTTAAATCATGTTTTTGGATGGTTTAATGGGTATAGGGTATAGTGGACATCTCAAAATTTCTTCACAATTCTTAAGCAAAGCTTAAAACCTCTTCCAAGTCATCAAAATGTCAACCCAAACATTTGTTGTGCTTCTGCTAAGGGTTGATGCATTTCTGGGTTATTTGTTGCATTTACGTGTTTGGAGATTTTTCACTACACGCATAGGTCAAAAAGTCAAACTAGGTTGATGTAAATAGTTGACTCACGAGTTTATCTAATGTTAATATGTCTATTAATGGTTATCATTGTAAATAATCTTGTAATCAATACTTTGAGAGATAATCTCAATCAGTTAGCTAAAAAGGGGGAAAGTTGTTTCTAAGTTCCCTAAGATTATTCAATGAGTAAATAGGTGCATGAATCAGTTGCTATGGATTAGGATTCGACCCCTTAGAGGAGAAGTCTTGTTTGTCTTCTATATGTACTCAGAAATAAGTCTAAGAAAAGGTTGGATACTTGAAGCTCATACTTTTGGAACTTGTGTACTTGATTTTGGTATAAATAATACAGGTAGTTGCAGCTATTTTTATGGGATTCATGTGTCATGGTTAGTGACACTTGTTTTCCTCGATATTTCTTATGCATTTGATTATCATATGTTTCTAGCAACCATCTAAATTTCTTCTCATGATTATCTCTTACTTTTTAAACATAATACATTGCCTCATGTGCTCTGTTTTGTTTGAGATTGTCACATAAGTATTTTTCATCCTCTGAACAAGTGAATTCATTAGACTCACTTAATTCCTTCTACATGATTTTCTCCTCACCACACTACAATGGCAGATCAATTTTTGTCACTGATTACACCTACCTTGCCTCATTTTATGTCTGCAACTGATATTTTGGAATTCTTGGCCTAGTTCCTAAACCTAGTGCTTCTTATCCAACAAACCCTAATCAAAACCCTATTAAGCTAATAACTAGCCAAAAACCATAATACTCTCTAGTCACTTCCATTAGCTATGAGGTTGATTTTGAGAGAGCCCTCTCTGATTTGGTAGGGCTAGATACCAAGTCAAAATTTGGTCTGTGGTTACCTCTTTGGTTTCCTTTCTCAGGCTTGGGAAACTGAGTGCTAACAGGGTCAACGCACCAACTCGTCGCACAGGCGCCCTTACTAGGTAGACGTCCTGGCGTACCTAGCTCACGATGCCCCTAGGGGCGCTTGGGCGCTCCACCTTTGTGCGGGTGCATATAGGGCGCGAGATTTCACCCTAATGTGTAAATAAATCAACACAAATCATTATCTTATCAATGGAAACAAAATATTATCATTTTTTAGTACGTCCATGCTCCATAATCAATCAATTATAAACTACCTTTTAACACCTAAACATTATTTTAGTCAATTTTGTAAAAATCATTATGATACGCCCTGGTGGGAAATATTCATGGGAAGTAATGGGCCAACCTTACTTCGCATGTCTATCTGACCGTCGTGTCGCTTGGTTCACTCATCGCCCAACTCGTTTGGTACGTCTGCTTAACGAACCATTAAAGTGAAAATTGGAAATTATGGTGTAAATGTAAATGATCTTCTCTTCATCTCAAGAATAATATATTATATACGTAACAAGGCCAACCACATGAAGGTGGAAGATCACATGGCACCTACCCCCCCTCAAATCACTCTCAATTCCCTATACCCAATATATCTACTATAATATATTTGAAATAGATGCAGTAACAATCAAACATAAAAACTAGGAAAATAAAAATTCAAGGTGAATGAAAGAGAACAAACCAATTGAAAACATATAAATAGATACCTCGTACTTTTCAACATTTTGATATCATTAATATTCTTCCTCATCCATCTCATCATCTGTATCATCTAGTTCATAATTCATGTACAAAGGATTGACCATATCAACATCAAAAACAACATCATCATCATCATCTATATCATCATCTGGAACATGCTCTTCTACATTTGGTTCAACTTCTTCAAGTTCTACGTCCGACACAATGTAAATATCATATAGTTAATCCAAATTAACATTGTATCGATTAACATATTTTCCTTGAACTTCTTCGACATCTTCATCTGACACTGCCTGAACCCCCTACTCCTTTACATCATCTTCTTCAATTTCATATTCTTCCGCTACATTATACTTTACCGGCCTTCCTTTAGTTGCAAATCTAACAACATATGACAAAACTGCTTTACTTGGAATGTCTACATAAAATACTTATTCAAATTGGCTTGGAATAACATATTTCTTTGATCCTAGATCAATATTCCTTGTACCAAACATGGTAAATCCGTTAGCATTCTCAATAACATTTCTATCAGGGCCACATTCATGGATTCGTATCCTAAACCATTTGATATCGAACAAAACTATTTTGAAGGATTCAAAGTCACACTCAAGTATATCTTGAAAATACCCATACTTACGATTCTCAGAAATTTCTTGATGTATGTCACCTCTAGAGGAAACATTTATAACTGGAAATATTGTAGTTATCCCACTATCATAAGTTTTCATCTTTTCATCCAACCTTTTGATGCGAAATTTGCGGCCATTGCACCACATTTTTTTTGTGTTGTTTCAATTGCAATACATCAAACACATAAAAAATGCATTATCAATTGATAAGCATGCATATTTATAATTTCAAAATGTGTAAATTAAGAAAAAGACACGCCATATGTTGCATCAATATAATTGTAAAAAAACTTAGTATGGGTGAATATGCTTTCCTAATAATACGTTAAACCATATGCTAAATCATTTTCCCTCTATGTAAGATTGGTATCTCCTCTACGTTGAGATTATTGGACTAATTAAGGCACACAATACCATGATAACCTACCATTATTAGCATGTTTGCATCGTTCAATCCATACCTTCATCCAATCTTTATTGTTCGCAATGCATAAATGTATTGCATCCCACACTCGACCGACTGTAATAAAATAAAACAATTCACATATATTATATTAGTTACCATGTTATACCTTCATAATAATGGATTATGTAGGAAGAATAAAAATTAAATAAGTATGATATACATAGAAATAAATAATTCAAATGTGCAATAAATATCCACTATCTACTTACATCTCACTTTACTCATTCTACCTTTCCCCAATAGGCGCTCCAATTCAAAATTGTCCATGGAGTTGAAATTCCAAATGCAATCCAATACATTAATAATTTTTCCTATTTCATCACTATATTGATGAATATAGGCCATGGTTTGATATACCATATATCCCTCTACCATAGAACCCTTAGGACGTGCTCTTTGTCTGACAAAAGCCTTCAGTGATTTCAAGTTCCTCTCAACCATCCACATTGATCTTATGTGTACTTGTCCACACTTTTCAATCTCCTCGAGTTGGTGTATGAGGTTGTGTTCTTGTGCATTGAAAAATTTTGGAGGTAGATACTTTTTTATTTAACACATTAGATGAGGAATTGGTTTTCTCCAACACTTTATATCTTCTTTATCAATTTATTTAGATGAAAACCATTTAAAAATGAAGCAAACAAATCACAAGCTTCAACAAAAAAAGAATAATATAGTACATGGACAAGCAAAAAACATGTAGTGAAAATTATGTGACACAACAACTTATTGAACAAATTATACTTTGCACATAAATCTCCACTTACCTCATGTGTTTGCCAAGATCATATGTAACTTGTTTGAATTTGTTTTCAAAGTTTTATGTGAGAGATAAATGTAGAACATATTGTAACAAAAATAATGTTCGATCATTATATTTTCCAAAATTAGTAGAAAAAAAATAGTAATTAAAAATGTGTTTAAGAAATGTATAAAATAAATATACATCAAAATAATTAACTTAATGAACGTATGAAAATCATGAGTTTTTACCCCACCTAATTCACCTTTGTTTGTTAGAATATTCTTTATGTTTGAAGAAATCAAGTTGGAAAACTAGTTTTTTCAATAACCTCTTTAACATGCTTGTGTTTCGTCTCTGTCAATAACCTACCTGGAAGGGTGCTTATATTTTGGACGTCTCCATCACTATTTGAATGAATCACACTTTGAAATGCATGGTCGGCCTCCTTAATGTCATTAAAAATCTTGAATTTTTTTTTTTATCTATCCTTCCATCTAATATTCACCATAATATCTTTGTTACATTCTTCCTGGTGTGCATTGTATCAAACATATGTATAATTTCTACGTGTTCATAGTAGGGGAGTTTTTTGAATTGCTCGAGATAAATTTTCATTCCTCGAGGAAGTGCCATTTTATCAATGCATTCACGACCTACAACGTGAATCATAGATAAACATATTATAAAAACAATATAACTTGTCAACTAGTACAATGAAGAAAATCCCATAAAAATATAAAATAATCCAAACATATAATGTATATTGATACATATAAAATTCGATCCATACCTTGAGAGACTCTATTATATTGAAACTGACATGCACAAGGTAAGTAGATCTAGCCTCTCCAAATGGATGAACACTGTCAACTGCTAATGAAAGCATAAGATTACGAGGATCTGTTTTAAACTCTGGCCACTTTTCCTCAATATTCCTAAATGCAGATCCATCTGCAGGAATTCAAAGAACACCATCTTCACTTCTATTCCTTGCATGGTAATCTATAATTTTTTTCTATGCTTTTGTACTTAAACAATTGTCACAAACGTGGAATTATGGGAATATAACAAAGAACCTTTTGAGGCACCTTTTTTGTTACTTTATTGGTTTGATATCTAGTCTCATCACATTTTGGGCATTTGTCTTTCAACACATGTTATATATAATACAGAATATCATCATTAGGGCATGTATGAATAGCTTGATACTCCATTCCAATATATTTCATAATGACATGTAAATCTCAATACGTACGAGGTAAAACATTTGAAGGTGGTAATAGAAATTAACCTAATAATATACAACATAAAAAAATAGTATTGGTTAATTCACTAAACAATATTAATCGTACATATTGCATCCAAATGTCACAAATTAATTAAATGATGCATATCAACGTACTAACATTAAAAAAATGGAAAAAATAATTTCTTTATCATGTATATAATACTAAATGTCACAAAATATATTACATACCTTAGGAGTTGTGTCACACATGTGTTTGACAAACTATTCACCACCTTTATGTTGACCAACAACAATAGAGCAACGAGAAGAGATGTTTTTGAGCCTTCATAAAGAGGTTTAGTTTCCATCTCAAGTACAGGTAAATGCACGACCATCATATTGGTTGTCATAATCATCCATTCCAACTTTATTAAATGTCTCTTGGATCAATCTACATGTCCCATCTTCTTCAACTATGTTATCAACATCATTATCTTCTTCCATATGATCATTAGCTTTATCCTCAATATTAATCACTCCATGTTCTTTAACAGGCGCTTGTACTACAACCACCTGTTCCTTGTGAATCAATGCCCTAGGGGGGAGATACTATACAATTAAAATTAATAAAGTAATATTAGTATATATAGAAATTATTGAAATGTCTATATAACAAAAATTTGAAAATATAATATATAAGGAAAATAAAGACAACAAATAAAAAGAGAAAGACAACTTAGGTGAGACCAAGAAACAAAGGCAACAAATCAATGATGATGCTTGTGCAATTTATCAAGATATTTAAGAATATGTTGAAAAAATCTAAGAAATATGTTACTTTTCTTGAAATTTAGGAAGTGAGACACTTTCTGAGATATATAGTCATGACCATAGTAAAAAACATATTGATCTTATTTTACATTCATCATTGTAATGTCATATTCTTTCTTAATGTCATATTTTGCATAATATACTTTAAAAACTTATTAATGATGCTCCATAAAACCCGTGACTAACCTCTAAATCCTCTAGGTCCAAATTAACCTCCTAAACAATATACATTAACCCATTAACACCTTAACCCCATTCCCCTAAGCCCTTAAACCTCTAATCCCTAATCCCTTAACCCCTAAACCCTAAACTCTTAAACAATAACCCCTTATTCCTAAGTACATAAATTTATTAACCCCTAACTCAACCTAACCCCTTAAATGACCCTAACGAAAATAATCAAATAATATTTCTAGTCCACATCAAGATGACATTATAGTTCAAACACCTCCCAAAAGAATATTATAAAATACATTTAAAATAGAAAGATAATACAATTTACAATACAAAGACATACAATCTAAAATACAATATACATATAAACATTTACAAAGAAAACCTACAATACAAAGAAATATAATAAATAACCTAGAAATAGATTATATTCATGCCTGCCTTCACCGTGTCCATAGTCTCTACAATGATTTTCATTTTATTTTATTATAATTCTCCTTGGCTTCAAGGTGCCCCTACAATTTCTACAAGGGAAATAACATTTTCCATACTCAAAAGCCCTTGATGTCGATCTCATGTATCCTTGGTGTCCTTGAGGAATGTTATGCGACATTTTTTGTCACCAAAATTTCAGTGATGATTTTGTTCAAAATTTAACCTCAAAATAATCCTAGAACCTTTCAAAAAAATCACAACTAATATATATAGCAAGTTGCAAATATGTCAAAGTTATATGATTTTAGGGCCTTTACACACACACACACACACACAGATATATATTAATAATATTATATTTAATTATAACAATGATTTAATATATATTTAAATTAGTCAAACTGATCAAAAGTGGTCCCATAATAGATGTTGTTAGTGCAAAAAGCCATTAATGGTGGAATTGAACACTATGCAACAGGTATTTACCATTTATAGGAAATTGGAAAACACATTTTCATGTTGGATATTTGTTGATATTGTTGAAAATATAAAGAATTAAATCACATATACACAATATACACAATTTTAAACAAAATTGTACCATATTGTACAATCACCAATCTTCGTTATATTTAACCATATCTAAATAATACAACAGTCTATGGTATACAAGATACACTTGTCACTGACAAACACAATGTTGTATCTTGTCCTGACGGTCCTTCACTTCTGTACTACTCACTAGTAGTGTCTTAGTCCATCAAGGCATCTACACATCGAGACTCCAAGAGGTTTGCCACCTAACACTACTACACGTCCATCTGTAGAGTGTACATAGGCTGATGCAATCAGCTCTCTGGGTAGGTCTAATTCCCAAGCTCTAATCTGCCAGGATAGAAACAAATTTCATCCATCAAATTTTTTCGCTTTGGTACCTAACTTCACCCAACCTTCAGCTGCTCTTCATCCTTCACGATAGCTTGCCTAGGGCTACTTTGGGTAGCCAACACGCTGCCCTCCAACAGACCTATGGCACCCAATCCAATCATTGTTGAATCAACTCCTAATATGACACTTTTCCACCTTGAAATGTCATATACTTGGCATCAACAGGCTTCTCAATAATCTGATTCAATCCAGTCATGAATTGACCAATACACACCATAAAATCATTGTTGTCACCACGCGGCACTACTGCACCACTAGTTAGGGTATCACCTACAATGCTACTCCTCCATGCAACTCAACAACCAACCCTCAAAATGACTATGGTCCTCCAAGGGAGACGATCTCCACTCCAACGCTACCTCTTTGTGCTTGGTTACACCCAAATGCAACACCAAAGAATGACTCAACTGCTGGCTATGGCCTGCGACCTAGCACATCAAATGTTGTATCCTTTGACCTCCCTCCAATACTTCACCACATTGCCCAAAAAACACATCAATTTGTCCTTAAGCTATGCAGCCCTACAACCCTTCAATCCAACCCTTAAACAACACTTGTAAAGCCCTAAAATAGATATGATGTACTTACAAAAACTCGGCTTCTCCTCCAGAAAGTCCACGTTGCTTCTTGGCCTCCACACTTGATGTTCATCGACCTAATTTGCCCAACAATACACACTTGGAATAACCTTGATCTTACCTTCAAACAACCCTTTCTCGCCATGTTGTCACCTATAGCAAACAGAAAATATCACATTGCCTTCTAGACCTCTTCACACTGTCCCTTTGACTCTTCTAGCTGCAGATTCATCTACATGAAACTTTCAGAGCTATCCTTGGTTATGTATTGCCATAATGGATGCTTAAAAAATGATCATTCATCCTTAATTTATAGACCTTTAAGGGCTCTATTATCACCAATCTGGGACTGATTGGATTGTTCAATAGTCAATTTGATGTAACTATTTCAAACCACTTGGGGTTGGAAGTTATCCCTTCCAACTAGAGAGGGCGAGCTCTCAAGAAAAAGGTAATATATTCAATAAAAAAGCTTATAATGAATATGGACCTCTTATACGTTTTTTAGATGATTTTTGCAGGTGGAAGATGAGTGAGGGCTACCATTGGGCATGGAGTCAACAAGGGAATTCAATTACAAATAAGTATCATTCATAGAAACTAAGGCACATGAGATTTTAAAAAATAACTCTGGCAGCGAACATAATACATAAAGGAAGTTGGAGCATAAGGTTTTATGAATTCCAAGTAATCATGTATATGTAAGCTGAATTAATATTCAAAAGATAAAAAGGACAAAAACACATAAAAGCTCAATTAGAATCTCAGGTCTGAACAAAACACTTATGCAACTGTCTATTAACTGAGTGAAAATAGATTACAATAGTAGCTCTGGTCATTTACATCCATCAAACCCCTCTAATTCTAAAACTCCACTATTTATAGAGTGAAAACCATTTTACATAGGTATGCCACCTGGGCTACAATCTCGAACCCGATCTAGAGATCTAGTCCAAAAAAGATTTCATTACATTTGAGAAAAAATATAGATATTCTGTTTGAGGGAGTTTGTAGTAAAAAAAGACTCTATCACTATTATCTGCATCAACAAGAACTTTTAATAACCCATGCTAATGATGGTTATCGAACCAAACAACCTTGTCTAGGTGGAAAAAAACCATGTTCAGGTGGAAAACTGTCATACTAGATTTCAGGTCATGATATACCCAATTTGAATATGAGTTGTTCATTGGTGAGGTGGCAAAAGTGAGGTGTTGTCAGCCATGCCAATCCTATGAAGTGTATTGCTAAGTTGCTTTCAACAACAAATTTCCCAATGACACTTCACAATCTCTTTTGATGACTCATATCCTTCTTGAATGCATTGAATGCCTCAAAAAGACCAAAAATTTAGAACGTTGGAAAACAGAGTATTTAAGCAAGTTTGTAGCATAGTTTTCGTAGCATTTTCATAACACCACCTTCTGCAACTTTTTTGACTTTTCTGCCCATAAGAGGATCTTAATTGGGTATAATAAGGTAAACACATGCCTTCATTTACCCATGACATTAAATTTTTTGGGAATTTTTTCTTCAAAAAATTATACAGCGAGTTTGTAGTGAAAACTGAGCTTCAAGCCTGGAGCTCGCTACGAACTTGCCTAATTTCATAATTTTTGCAATTTTTATTCTTAACTCCAAAAATTTCTTTGCATCCCTTCAAATGACTTGATATGATATCCTAAGACAAAAAATGGCCAAAAAAGGTGTGTCTTAAAATATTTCAAGGAGTAGTAGGGTCATCTTCCATCACAATCATCTTTAAACCCTTTTTCTTCAACTCTACTTGCACCATCTCCATTTGTATTCCCAATTCTATGACTTGGCTTTGTAAATTCCTTCTTTATGATTGCAACCAATTGTTCCTCCTGAAGAGATGTTTCATCATTCTGTGCAGAGGCAGTGTCCTCTTCAACATTTTCCTTGACCCCTCTGCAACCTCATCATAAAAATCTATCTGTTTTCTCAATTCTTTTTTAAAGTCTGTGAGCTCCTGCCTCTCTTGTTTGAAATCTACTAATTCCAACTTAGTTTCCAAAATATCTTCTCTAGCTTCCTTAAGGTGTTCTTTTAAAAGCTCCAGTTCATATTTTTCTTCAACTTTTTACTTTCCCTTCCTTTCCTTGCTCACCTCTACCTCTGTTGGAGATATCTCTATTATTTCTTCCCTTGCTGGTTGTTTCTCATTTTCTGTTTCATTATGCAACTTCTCAGATTTTTCTCCCTTTGATAACTGTGATCTAGTGAGTGGCTTCCTAGGTTTAAAAACAAAACCCGAGACTTCTTTGGAAAATTCTAGTTTCTTAGCTTTAAGACTCTTTTTCTTGGCTTTTTCTCCTTTAACTTCTATAGGCTTCACAACAGGAGATTCCTCAATGTCAATTTCCTGCAAGATATATTCTAGCTTGCCTTTCCCCTATGTCTGACTTCTAGTGATCCTTCTATGGGTTCTTATATCAGTTTTGACTTTACTACTGGTAGAGGTTTGTTGAGGCACCACTATCTCCTGCAATTGATCAATTTCTACCTCCATATGCTCCACCATGGGCTGCACCTTTGTCTGCACTTCCACCCAGTGTTCAACCACTATTTCAGCACTAGAGTTTTTATCTTTCTTTGGAGTATTTGCCTTTGATCTAGGTGCATTTCTAGGAGTGAGGAAATCCACCTCATACCCACTCAAGAAAATAAAAGTTGACCAATCCCTATTTAACTTCTTTAAGTCTTCCATAACTAACAATTTTATCAAACCATGGTGAAAAATAGAAGTTTCATTGCTTTCAAGTTTAGCTTGAACCTTATCAGCCATTTTTCCTAAACTCCTAAACAGAAAAAATGGTAAATCCAGAGGTTGTTTACCTGTGAAATGAAGCAACAATATGAAGTGGTATTGATAGATCATGTGAAATATAACTTCACAAGTAAAGTATTTTTGAATCACCATCATAAGTTTTGAATAATTATCCTTGAGGCAAGTCCTGGGAATGCTTGAGCTCATGTCTATGCCTATGTGATCCTCCTTTAGAAACTCATCACAGTTTTGAAGCTTAAACTTTATTGCTTTAAACCACTCCTTACCATAACTTGGAATCTCGGTTTCCTATGAAATGACACATCAAAATTGAGGATGCCCACCTTTGAACGTATACCAATGAATTTTACAGCAAAATATTTAGACACCTGTGCATGATAACCTTGCAGTTTCTGGCAGAACCGCATGCAACCTGCATTGGAAAAATCTTGTGAGAAGCTAGGGTCTTCTACAATTAGCCTCATATCCATAGGCTCATATCTGACCGCAATACCACCTTTTTTTGGATTTTTTTGTGAAGCCATACTTTCAAACACATCGTTGATTAACTTCCTCTTTGACACCTGCAGAATTGCTTTAGATAACAAGAACCTCTCTTGACACATGCAACACCTAGCCTAAGACAGCTACAAGACATAATTCAAGACTCTGGACTGTTGTTAAAAGTGTTCAAACAACTTACAAGGATGAAGGTGAGGTGCTGATTTTCGAATTAGGGATCGGGCTAAATTAGGAAAGAGGAAATTAGTGGGAAAAAGGAAATGATGTGAGGAATAATGATTACCACGCATGCACATGACATATGATGACACATAACATAATAATACCATGATGACCAAGTGTTCACTGACCACTGAAATAATGACAAGACACAACTTATCCCACCATTAGAAGAAAAAACAAAATTCATAGTGTTTCCAGTACTCGAGAGGGAAAATTTTCTATGGAACTGTCAGACACTTCCATAGCGAAATCAGATTGTTTTACATTGACTATGCTGCGGAATTCAGAAAATTTTTCCAAGTGTCATTGAATGACCTTTATTACCCATGCAATCATATTTTTTTAATTTATGTTGAACACCTAATCCTCTATGGGTAGGTGTGGAAGGCGAAGAGTCACAAAGGAGTCCAAGTGACCTTGGAAGATGAATCTAAGATTCACACCATTGTATTATAAATGTACATCTATGGTGAATAATATGAGTATCTCATGCTTATATTTCTATGTGTGTGTTTAGTTTATTCATACACCATGTGTGTGTTTAACATGGTATCAGAGCCCAGGCGAGGCCCTGGCATTTTCTCTGCCTCCTAAGAGCTTTATCTTCATTGTTTTATGTGTTTATGACTGTTCGTTGTTCTCAGCCTTGTGTTTTCACAACACCCCTCATACCTGCGGCTTACATTTCCCAAAACAGTTTCACGACAAGCATATCTGTGATTATCATTCCTTGCTACATCAAAATATCTCGAGTTTGAGTTGTGTTGGCTCTTCCCTCTGCAAACTTTGCGCACTCCATACACAACGGTCTGCTCTGCCGGCTCGACTTCCCATCGGCCATGCTACCACTGCCTTGCCTTCCCAATGCTCCTCCCTCTCAGCCTCATCACTGCTCTAGCCACAGGAAGTAGCTGGTAGAACCATCAGTGGCTGAACCACATTCTCTTCCAAATGTTTGTTATCTGCCCCTTCCTCACATTAATGCTTGTGTTTATCTCACCATTCACATGTCGATTTCGAAGTTCTGTGACAATAGAAATTGGATTCAAACCTGCATTTTTAGCCAGCATATACAAACGTAATATGGAATTACTTCTAGTGCTTCAGAAAATACACGAATAAAATAATTCTCCATTACCTGCAAAGTATTGCATAAGGAGGAGGCCAGCAAGCCTGAAAAGACCGCATATAACCTCAGGCTGGAGAGCTTTGACGCCGTGGCCAAGATCAAGGTTATCAAGGAGGTTCAGGCTTTTATGGACCTCAGACTCAAGGAGGTCAAGGAGCTTGTAGAGAAAGCCCCAACGGTTTTGAAACAGGGACTTAGTAAGGAGGGTGGAGAGCAGCTTGTCGAGAAACTGAAAGTGGTGGGTGCAAAGGCGGTTCTAGAATAAAGCCATAGTGGATTCTTGTGCATGAGCTGTTTTTTCAACATTTTTCATTAACTTTTCTGGTGAGCAGAGGTTTCCTCCTGTAATTTGTTTGTTTGATTTCTGCAATCTTATTTTGGGAGTATTCGAGGCTTGTTAGGGTTTTAAATTAGGATTTTAAGAGCGAGAGCCAATTTTTGCTCTTTTTAGAAAAAAAAAAGAAGGCGAGTAGAGTTTTCTCGCTTTAAGCGGAATGCCTAGTTTCGAATTCTCTTTTTGGGGGTATTATTCACCTGTGAAGATCTCAGCTAAGGATTTCAAGCACCATAGTTGTTAAACCCTGAATATTCAATTTGGAAAATTTCCTCCTAAGCTGAATTATTCTGAGGGAACATACTATATAGCTTGCGTGGAAAGAATTTAAAATGATTGAAATAAAGAAATATTTATTATATTTCTAAAAAAAAAAAAAAAAAATTGCTAAAATTGTAGCAGACATTTTGAAGAGCACTGATTGAAACCAAATTGAAGAATATTCACAATTTGTTTACATTATAAACAGGTGCATTATTGGTTGAAGCCGACATCCTTTATTTCTTGAGCCTGAGTTGTTGAGAAAAATGGCTAAAATCAATGATGCATTAGAGTTGTTTCATAACCTCATTCATTCCACTGTTCATGATATGGTAAAAATGAGCAAGAACGCTCTTTTTAATATTCAAACTTGCTTGCAAGATGCACAAGACAAGATTGAGTTTTGTAGTTGGAGTCTTAGCTTCAACAAAATGAACTTCAGCAAAAGAGTCATCATTCTGAACCTGTTTTTGTTTAGAAAATTGAGAAGGACTTTCATCAGCAATAATAATATAAAATTGCAGTCGATTCAGATCATGTTCCTTGTACAAGAACATATTTACATGCAGATGCAACAGCTCAGTCTACACTTCCCAAGCCCATCATCAGACCTTGGGAATAGCTTGTCCATAACAAGCACATAATTGGTCTTGGATATGACAAGGATGTTTCCTTTCATATTCCGGACTACTCCAAGCCTATCAAATTTCAGAGTGTCAGATTTATTTATGACAGTTCACCTACAACTGTTCCAGATCCTGCTCCGCTTCCACAACAATAACTACAAATTGTAAAATTCCAACACTGTGATCGAGTTGGCCATATGAAAGATAAATGTTTCGATCTTCACCAATGCAAGCACTGTGGTCGGCACACCCATTATTCACACAGATGCTTCAGAAACAAGCCTCCTGCAAGAACAAAAATTCATCTTGGATGGATCGCTTCTTGGCAATGGGCATCAACAGCCAAGAAGATGTTTAAGTCACATGTCAGAACTTGTTCTCGAATATTGAACAATCTTGTAGTTGAGTTTTCACCATCATCTCACCTTGTACCTGACAGGGGGGAAAATGGTGGTCATCTACAAGCTTCGATGCTAGATCAAGTGAGCCTGAGCCACAATCTCTCATTCCAGATTCATAGTTGTAGCCAGAGACACAACAGTTCAAGACAGCCTAAGCCACAATTCGTCATTCCAAATTCAGAATTGTAGCCAGAGACATAGAAGTTCAAGTGAGCCTGAGCCATAACCTGTCGTTCCAGATTCATAGTTGTAGCCAGAGACACTGATGCCCATGAGCATGCCTTTGGTTGATGGACAACCTTAAAACATTACAGGTTGTAGAATTCCCTTCTTTTAGGTTGAAGGCCTCCCTCTTCAAATGTGAGGGACACTTCCTCTAGCAGAAGCCCTTAGCTTCTTGCCAATTTTGGAAGAGTTCTGGGAACTGCAATAAGCGTTGCGTTCTAGTGTTGGTGGTCATCCTTAAACCACCTCTTTATGCCAACATTTCAGAGAGTTGATTCAGCCTAAGTGCTGCCATGCATATTTTGCAGATTTGTATTACAACTCTCTTTTTGGACTCACACATACCCCTTCAGATTAAGGGGGGGTATGTTGAACACCTAATCCTCTATGGGTAGGTGTGGAAGGCGAAGAGTCACAAAGGAGTCCAAGTGACCTTGGAAGGTGAATCCAAGAGTCACACCATTGTATTATAAATGTACATCTATGGTGAATAATATGAGTATCTCATGCTTATCTTTCTATATGTGTGTGTTTAGTTTCTTCATACACCATGTGTGTGTTTAAAAATTTACCTTGATAATACCTTTATTGCATAACTAATGACTATTAAAACCCATCAAACTATGTACATATTTTTTGAAAATTAATGAACTTCATGACCTTATTTCACCCTAATGACCTAACCTAATTTACCTAAGACCAACGTAGACAAAACTAGTTGTTATCAAGGAGAACAGTGGATCAACTGGGGATGTTGCGCCCCTGTGGTGTAGTAAAGAACCAACAACTCTAGTTCCTTATTTGAAAATTGAAAATCATGAACTTGATGAAATCTTCTTCAAGATTTTATGGCCTTCTCCTCGGGCTCAAACTTGATGATAATATCACCTTTATTTGCAAAAAAAATAAAAGAGAATGGACTATATAAAATGATGTGTATTTCAGCATAATGAATTAGGAAGAGTAGTGTTTTAGAAACTTGCCATTGACAGGTCCTCCTTCACACAACTGCCCATTCATTTCTTGAAGTAAGAATGTGTTGTTCCCATGATACGCTGCTATCATAAAGGTCCTTTCCATATATTTTCAAATTTTCCATGCTTCCCTTTATCTTCAATCTTGGCCTCCCACTTCAAAAACACATCTTGAATTTTTATTTTTTCCTCCTTTATCTTCCTATCAAAAGTCGTTTTGACTTTATTTTGTGACTTCTCATAATTAGTGTACACTTCCTCCCTTTTTTCCCGCAAAGCAATGAGATGATTTATCCTTCTTTGGATTGCATTTGGTTCTTCTTCCAACCCATGCAGTAATTTCATCACTAGAACTCCAAGGGAGCTTGGAAAGATTTCTTCAGTTCCATATAAGAACTCATAAGTATATGTACCTATATACCTCTTGGTACAAATTTTTTCAGCCCATAAAGAAAATTTTAACTTCAAATTCCATGACCTTTTGTTTTCTTACAAAACCTTCTTGATAATTCTGACTATGCTTTTGTTTGATGACTCAACCAAGCCATTACATTGAGGGTAATATGTTGTGGAGTGACCAAAGTAATATGGTATTTATTACAGAAGCTAATCAATTTTTTAGACTTGAAATCTTGAGCATTTTCAATGATAATTTTTATGGGACAACCAAACCTTGATAAAATATTGTTTTCCAGAAAATGAATAATGACCGAGTCTGTAGCTTTCCTTGTAGGTATATCTTCAATCCACTTTGTGAAGTAATCAGTGGCTGTTAAGATCCACCAATGTTGGCTTGAGGATATAGGGTGTATCTCACCAATAAAATCCAATCCCTAGTGCTGGAAAGGATCTTCTACCAATATGGGTTTCAGAGGTAATGGCATTAGCTTCTTTATTCCATAAAAAATTGACACTCATGACAAACAAAAATATTTTTGTAGATTTATTTGAACATAGAATGCCAATAGTATCATGCTCTAAGTATCTTTTTTGTTGTTTCCTTCCAATAATCATGACCTCCACAATCACCCTTATGAAATTCATCAATTACCGGTATCCCTCCAATATAAATTCTTATTTAAAATGCAATACCTTAGAGACTTCATCTTTACAAATATGTATTTTGACTTGGTTAATTCAAGAGGAGCCTTGTGATGATGCAAAACAAAAATTACATCCCTATACCACTCAAACATAATGAATTTTTCCTCTACAAGGGTCAATTCCTCTTCTTCAACCACTTCTGAAAATTCTGCAATAAAATTCATATCTAGGAAATCAAACTTGATTTTTTCATCAACTTTACTAGCCCCTAGCCTTTTACCAACTTTTTAGGCCTAATATCCATATCATACTCCAATAAAGTGGCAACCCACTTACCTCTTTTACCATTTGGATCAATTTGAGTCAGTATGTATTTCACCACAACATTAGGCACAAAAGCCACAATGTGAGAATGTACAATATAGATTCTGAAATCCTCAAGTGCCTTCACTAAAGCATAGGCTTGTTTCTCCATAATGTTGTAATTTAGTTCAGAATTTCCAAGTGTCCTACTGAAGAAAGAAATGGGTTGTTCATTACCTTGTTGCCTCTTTTGCAATAACACTCTCGTAATTGTATGTTCAGAAGCAAAAGGAAAAACCAGAAAATCCTTAGAAAAATCAGGACTTATGAGCACCGGAGCTTGGGTAAAGGCATTCTTGATCTCTTCAAAAGACTGCTTTTCCTCTGCTATCCATTTAATATCAGAATCCTTCCTAAGAATATTAGTAATATGCTTAACAATTTAGGAATGAATCTCCTAACAAAATTTACCTTACCTAAAAAGGATTGAATCTATTTTAATATTATATGACCCAATAATTTTCCAGTTGTCAAAGAAAAAACAGTCTTACTAGGATTGAGAGAAATACCAAAATTTCTGCATTTTTGGAGAACTTTCTCCAAGTGCTTGAGATATTCTTCTTCCTTCTTTGAAAACATAGTGATATTGTCAAATTAAACCATAATTGACCTGTCTTTTTCTTCAGCAAATGCAATTTCCATCACCCTTCGGAAAGTCACTCCTGCATTCATGAGACCAAAAGGCATTGTTGTGTAACCAACTCCAAAAATAGAAGAAAAGAGATATCAACGCCTTAGAAATAAGCCACTTCGAGGGGGCAACCTCCAATACATTACATAAATGAACAATTCTTTGATGATACAATTTACAAAACCTCCTTTCTATATATAGGAGTCCATGGGGCCATAATGTAATCCTAGTGGGCCACAATGTAATCCTAGCCGACCTAACAATAATAATTTAAGGGCACAATAATAACAAATGGGGGTTACAAGGGTACAATAATAACAATAAGGGGGTTACACTAACAACAATAAGGGACTATACTAGTAATATAGGGACCTAACATGCCCTCTCCTTCAAAAAAGTGTTGTCCTCAACGCTTGAGTAGCTCTGGGTGCTTCTGTATAAAATTATCATCCTCCCATGTAGAATCTTCAGTGGGTAAGTTCTTCCACTCGATGAGATACTCTGAAATTGATCGATTCCGTAGTTGTCGAGTTCTTGTTTCCATGACCGCTTCTGGTTCCAATATGATTTTTCCTTCCTCATCAAGTTCTGGCAATATTGTTTGAACTGGAAGATTTTCTTCTATAACCTTCTTTAAGCATGAAACATGGAAAACTGGATGTACTCGCGAAGAAGCAGGAAGCTCCAATTTGTATGCCATAGTACCAATCTTTTGCAACACCTTGTAAGGACCATAGTACTTTGGCGATAATTTATTATTCTTCTTAGCTTGCTTGAGGGACATTTGTTTATATGGTTGTAGCCGTAAAAATACCCAATCTCCTACATCAAAACTTCTCTCGCTGCGATGTTGATCTTCCTGTTGTTTAATTCGATTTTGTGCCAAATTTAGGTTATCCTTTAAGAGTTGGAGAACTTCTTGCTGATGCTCGATGTGATCTTCCACTGCTTGAACCTTCAAATTTTCCCTCAAAGATGATGTGATGGATGGTGGATGATATCCATAAAGTGCCATAAATGGGGTCATTTTTGCTGTAGTATGGAAGGAAGTGTTATACCACCATTCAGCGAGAGGTAACCACTTGACCCATTGTGTTTGTTTATCGTATACAAAACAACGAAGATATCCTTCCAAACATTTATTTACTATCTCAGTTTGACCATCAGATTGAGGATGACAAGATGAGCTATGAGCTAATTGAGTACCCAAACAAGAAAATAACTCCGTCCAAAAATTTCCAGTAAAAATGGGATCTCTGTCACTCACAATAACCCTTGGGCTTCCATGTAGCTTTTAAATTCTGTCCATAAATGTAGTAGCAACTGTACTTGCTTTAAATGGATGAGATAATGCACAAAAGCGTGCATACTTGGTAAGTCTATCAACTACCACCATGATGACACTCTTTCCTTCGGACTTAGGTAAACCTGTGATAAAATCCATTGAAATCTCCTTCCAACGTTGACTTGGAATGGATAAAGGTTGTAGAAGTCCTGGGGTCTTAATTGTTTCCACTTTATTCTGCTGGCAAACCAAACATTCCGCCACAAACTTTCGAATATCAGATTTAAGGCCATCCCAAAAAAATTCTTCTTCACCCTGTGGTAAGTTTTTAAAAATCCTGAGTGTCCTCCTAAAGGAGAAGTGTGCAATTCCAGAAGAATCTTTTGTTTTAGTTGGGAATTCTTACAAAGATATAAGCCATCTTTGTACCATAAGGAATCATTTTTCCAACTAAATGTATCAGATGTACTAGGATCTTGCTGCAACTTTTGAATGAGTGTCCATACATCTTTGTCCTTCTTCCATTCCTCTCTTGCTTCGGTTATCCAATCTGGTTGGATAATAGAAATGGCATAAAGCAATGCTTCCACCTCTTCATTCTTTCTTGAGAGTGCATCTGCAACAACATTAAGCTTTCTTTTTTTGTAGATTATTTCAAGTCATAACCCAACATCTTTGTGACCCATTTTGTCATTTTCCGTGTTGGGAAAAATACTGAGAGGGGGGGGGTGAATCAGTATTTACTGTATATTCAAAACTTTTTACTTTTTCACTCTCTAAAACCCATACACTACTTTCCTTTAGTAAACTCGCGTATACACGCGGATATCCTTCATACAACTCGCGTATTAGCAGAGATCTAAATATGCATATATTTATTAACTTAGTTCTTTGCAATATTCATTTATCTGATGTTAAGTAAACAGTAAACATGTGTAGTAACAACCGAATAACCATCACACAAAGCATCACACATGAACACCAGGATTTTTAGGTGGAAACCCAAGTCGGGAGAAAACCAGCGTTGCAGTTGCTCAGCCTTCAATATTTTATTATAGAGAAAACATCTTACAACATATGTGATGGTGCAGAATCCTACCAGCACGCAGGCACCCACCTACGCTCGTTTACCAGCCTCTCCTGGAAGGGAGCTCCAACCCCCTGACTCGTTTACCAGCCTCTCCTGGAAGGGAGCTACGACCCCCTGATCTCGTTTACCAGCCTAACCTGGAAGGGAGCTACGACTCCCTGATCTCGTTTACCAGCCTCACCTGGAAGGGAGCTACAACCCCCTGACTGAAGGCTACAACCCTCAGCACCACCATGGACCACGTTTCATCAATTTTCACACGGATCCAAAGCTTCCTTTAGAACACAACTTGCAGGCCACGTTTCATCATATTTTCAGACTGGACCCACTCCATACCTTTGAGCACACCAACCATTTAATGATATTACACCCAATTACGTACACAAGAAACTGGGCTGGTAATGTCGTACTAATTATTTATGTTCCCGTACTAACAAACCCTAGTTTGCATACGCGCTTTTCTTTCACTGATGTCGCGTATATACGCGCTCCGTCCACATCAACCAAGATACTTCTGTACAAATTACAGATCCAATTTCATTGCGCATACGTGCTTTCTCTTCAGCGAAGCCGCGTATATACGCGCTTCCTCTTCGGCGAACTAGCGTATGGTTCTTCAGATTTTTATGTCATTGCAATCCTTCACAACAGATACATCACTTCAGATTTTACCCTTTACCTCAGACAGATGTTCGCCTCATCACGGATCTAATCATTCCATAAAAAGATCTAGCAAATACAAGTACATTTCAGATCTAGATCCCCTTCTTCATCATTGGCATCATACATTCGTATCTATCATTCCAATCAGAATCTCTTTCTTTCAGAGAGCATTTCAGAGAGAAGTATTTATTCAAGCTCAGACATCTTGCTCCCACACTCATATTTTGCACAATGAATTTCTTCTCCTTATATAGGTTTACCCTTTTCAATACCATGAGCCAAAACAATACTATGAGCCCAAAACTACCTTACTTCCGATGGTATTCTTGGACAGGTTCATTTAGACGAATCATTACCCAATACAATGGGTCAATACCATGGTGCTTACCCCTGGTTTTGCACTTTTTGAGCGCTTTTGCCCATATCACGCGACTCTGGCACGTTGTTTCCCACGTGCATACCCGACTTCTCCTAGGCAAATCCGCGTATGCCTTGAGACATACTCTTTTTATCATAGATCTAGCACATACTGAATTTCTTTCTTCATTCCCTTCTGTACTCACTGTAGATACATCAGATTTACTTCATCAAGAACATATTCTATCAAGCACAAATTCATTAGGTGGATTGCCATCAAGGACAACACATGCCAACACTCTCCTGTCTTCATCTTCATTCAGTGGGTTGCCATCAAGGACAACACTCTGCATCATATTTCCAACAATCTCCCTCTTTGGACTTGATGGCAACCGCGATGGTGTTTGATCACCACAATAAATAGGTACATTAAGAATACAATGACACCATGTCACTCTCTCCATTTTTGACACCATTCTTTCTCTTCATTCAAACACCATGTCACTCTCCCCCTTTGACATCAAGGGCAAAGGGCGGATCAAAAACCAACATACTCTCCCCCTTTTCTCCTCATGTGGAAGAAGTGTTCTGCAGATCTGATATACACTGAAGTGACCAAGCTCCCCCTGAGTTCATGCTGAATCTTCAAACATAATTTCCAATGGAGTACATGACTCTATGAATTTCCTATCACCAATGACTCATACTTACATCAAAGATCCATCCAAGTGGATTTACATATGAGACTCAACTACCAAACCAAGTGGGTTTACAAATTTGACTCAGCTACCCAACCAAGTGGGTTTACAAAATTTGACTCAGCTACCCAACCAAGTGGGTTTACAAATTTATCAAGTCCTTACATGACTGAATATTACAAATTTACATCATGGATCTCTACATGGCCTTTTCATCAAAGTAAAAATATAACTTTAAGACCAACACCAGAAGGTCCTCAAGAAAGAGAACATATTTCAGAAACATCATAATGCCAACAATGCATTATACTCAGCAAAGCTAATGCTCCCCCTGAATCTGTGCATCCAAGGAACCTTTCCATATGACTAAGGCTCCCCCTTAGTTTGTGCATCCTGAACACTTTTACCAACAAATCATCAAGGCATCTTTATCAAAACATTAGAAATAGAATTATGAGAACTGAACACCACCAGAGATACCAAACAAGATCGTGAGATGTCAAACAAAGACTGCAATGTGGCCGAAGAGAGCTGACTCCAAACAGAAAATTGTCAGCAATCAAACATACGCGGTTTTATGTGCATGAACTCGCGTATATACGCGACTATGTTTCAGAAAACCCGCGTATCCAATATCATCTTCTATATTTTAACTAGATCTGATCCTCTTGTGAGAAAAAGACAGTGTTCATCTTCTTTCTGGGATATTTGAATGCTTCCCTGAACTATAGATAGATAGAACAACGTAGTTGTGTCTTCAAGCGTCATCCAACGGTTGTAGCATAAGCACATTAGTAACCAAGCCTTCAGATTCTTTGCAGCATCAATACAATCTTTCCAAGAGAGATTATCATACCGTAACACAACATCTTCAAGTATGTGTCAAGCAATCATCCATGTGGTCCAATATCATCAAGATCTTCAAGACTTATCATGATGTAACATATGTAGGAAAAAGGTCTCAACCATAGCAACAAACTCTGCATGATCTATTCTTATTTCTGAATTAAACGACATCCAACTCATCCATGTGTGAGCACAAAAGATACTTATCTGCAACCAGGGCTCAAAATATCATCATAATAAACCATGTACCAAGTCATCATCATTTGAGCATGAGTATCACAAAAACCAAAGAATAAGCAGTCATATTGCCAACAATGCAATCATTAGTATCTGCCCTTATCTCTGAATTATAAGACTTTCATCTCAACAATGAATACTCTTCATCAAAAAGCAAACAGGACTCATCCACAATCTTCAACATAAGAAACCATGTATCATATCATGATTATTTAGAACTGAGAAACTAAGCTGATATTGAGTCAATAATACAGTTATTTAACAGTCAGACTGATGCTCCCCCTGAACCTCTGCTCTAGATCTTCAGCTATCATATAAATTCTCTTATCATCAATGCATACGCGACTGTGTCTGCTGAAACTCGCGTGTATACGCGACTTTAGTTCACCGAACCCGCGTATGGAAAGTGTCACATTGAAAATTTCACTTTCCTTCATCTCCTCCTGAACTTATGCCTCCTGTACCTGTCTTCTTCACATCATATGCACTGTCAAAAATAAATATAACCAGAATCACCAAGACAACTATGGGAATAACCATACATTGCTCCCCTTGTGACGATACATTACTAAACTCCATAATGTATCTCACATCACTTCTGCAGTCATTAAGAGAAGTAAACTTCAGAAGCTGATGACTGCAGTAGAGTCAGTATTCCCTACATTTCTGACCGGTCCTACTTCTTTCTCCAGATTTGCTTGAACTTTCTAATTGTGAGCTGGAGATTGTCCACTTTCCCAGATCTGTTCATCCTGCATTCTTTTTCTATATGTCCATACTTGTTACAAGCATAACATCTTATGTGGCCAGCGAAATAAGTATAGGAATCATAATGAGCTTTTCTATTCTTCCTTCTATTGCAATCAATAGCTTTGTGACCATACTTATTGCATGAAAAACAATATCCCTTGAAGAAACCAGCACCTTTCTATGTAGGATCCGTTTGTTTGTGGCTTTGTGGTCGAAACAATCTAAATCGCAATTTACTGCAATATGCCCATAATTATGAAATCTAAAGCATTCAACATTATTGAATGATTTTCTTTGAGAATTCATGATTGTCGGTTGATCTTTTGTTTCTTTCAACACTTTAGGTTTTGCATTGACATCCTCTGAACTTTTAGCACTTCCTTAGAGCTAGATTTCTCCTTAACAGCTTCTCTATGGAAACCAAGACCAAGTTTGATAGCAAAGAGACTTTTGATTACTCGCATTGTCCAAAATAATAGTACTATCTTGAAACCTCAAAAGTTTAACCTTTTCTTCTAATTTACCTTTGAGAATGTTTACCTCAACCTCCGCTTGACATTGCTTTGTCATGCTTTCTTCTTTCCTTTCCTTCCATCTTCTACTTGGATCCTGATTTAGAATCTCTTCTTCAACCAATTTTCGTTTTCTTCACATGTTTGTTGCAGCTCTTCATTCTTCTTATTTGATTTTTCCAGATCCTTTTTGAGAGAGATGATTTCTGCTTCAAGGCCTTCCTTTTCAAATGGTTGTAGAGGTTCCTCATTCTTCTTACTTGATGCTTCAAGATTTGCTTGCAAAGAGATGATTGCAGCTTCAAGTCCTTCATTCTTCTTGCTTGATTTTTCGAGATCTGTATTTAGATCGTTTATTTCTGCTTCTAGTTCTTTAATTCGATTGGATGCATACGTATGAAACCTTTGATACTTGTCCACCTGTCCATTCAGCATTTCTATTTGATCTTTCATTTGAGATATCATCTCTTTGTAGATATAATCTTTCTTATCAATTTCCTTTTGTTGTTCTTCAACTTTGATCTGGATAGCTTCTTCTAGATCCACAACTTTACTTTCACTATCTTCACTATTGTTTGCACCGATAAGAGTATTCCAATGACCCCAATCACTATCTTATTCATCTTCTTCAATTTCTGCTATACAATTTTTCTGAGATATCTTCTTGTTTCGAGTAGCCTTCTTCTTTTGCTTCTTTGCCATGAGTACTTTCAGATCATGGTCAGAATCTTCTTCATCTTCACTGGACACTTCATCATCATCTTCATTTGCATAATAACTCTTCCTCTTTTCTAAATTGTTTCCCTTTACCGTGCTTTTTCTATGCTATGACATTTAGTAGCATAGTGACCAACTTTTCCACACTCTCAAAACATTTGGAAGGGAAGCTACTGAATCTTCCAAACACCTAGTTGGAGTTTTCTCAATGCAAATTCGCTTCTTCTTATTCTAGATATATAATGATTCTTTCACAACTTCCTTTTTATTTTCCTCAAGTACATACCTTAAAAGCAGCCTTCTGATTTGGAAGGGACCTCCTTTCTGCTACTCATTTCAAAAGCAATTAATACCATGTAATTGAACAATAGTAAGAAGCAGCATCTTGCCTTTCTTCAATAGCTGAAACTTTAGAGTCAAATTTTGAAGTCAAGGATCTCAAGACTTTTTCTACCAGAGTATTATCATTTATGGTTTCACCCAAATTTCTCATTCGATTTACAATATCATCCAGACGTAAGAAGAAATGGGCAATACTCTCATCACTATGCATCTTCAAATTTTCATATTCAATTCTAAGAGTTTGAGTTTTTGCACTTTTTACTCAGGTCTCCTTCATAGCTAAGAATGATTTTGTCCCATATTTCTTTGCTGAATGTAGCCGCATCACTTAGCAAATTCTGGTTCAGACATGCTTCCTAATAAGACATTCACTGCTTTGGCATTGATTTCATACTTCTTCCTTTCTGCTGCATCAGTAGGAATACTTGCCGGATACTGATAACCTTCTTCTACGATTGCCCATACATCCGCACCAAGACTTTGCAGATATGCTTTTGTTTGTACCTTCCAGAATATCAGATTGCTTCCATTGAATAAAGGTGGCTTTAGAGACATTACTCCTTCAAGACTTCCCATTGCGACGGATCTCCGTCAAGCGATCAAGCTTCTGCAGAAGGACCTGCTCTGATACCAATTGTTGGGAAAAATACTGAGAGGGGGGGGGGGGGGTGAATCAGTATTTCAGCATATTCAAATCTTTTTACTTTTTCACTCTCTAAAACCCATACGCTACTTTCCTTTAGTAAACTCGCATATATACGCGGATATCCTTCATGCAACTCGCGTATTACCAGAGATATAAATATGCAGATATTTATTAACTTAGTTCTTTGCACTCTTCAATCATCTGATGTTAAGTTAACAGTAAACATGTTTAGTAACAGAATAAACCATCACACAACCATCACACATGAACACTGGGATTTTTAGGTGGAAACCCAAGGCTCGGGAGTAGAAACCAATCACTATAGCTTGCTCACCTTCAATATTTTATTAATATAGAGTATAAACACTTTACAACATATGTGTCGGTGCAGACTTTACTGAAGACGTTGTGCACCACCGCTACTGCTTACTAAATTTCTCCTAGAAGGGAGCTCCAACCCCCTGACTCGTTTACCAGCCTCTCCGGGAAGGGAGCTACGACCCCCTGATCTCGTTTACCAGCCTCACCTGGAAGGGAGCTACGACCCCCTGCTCTCGTTTACCAGCCTCACCTGGAAGGGAGCTACAACCCCCTGACTGAAGGCTACAACCCTCAGCTCCTCTATGGACCACGTTTCATCAATTTTCACACTGGATCCAAAGCTTCCTTTAGGACACAACTTGCAGGCCACGTTTCATCATATTTTCAGACTGGACCCACTCCATACTTTTAAGCACAGTCAACCATGAAACAGATACATATAACTCACTGACAGATATCAGTAAACCAGCAGAACAGATCAGAAATGTCTTACCACAGACTTTAGCAAACCCTAGTTTGCATACGCGCTTTCCTTTCACTGATGTCGCGTATATACACGCTTCCGTTCACATGAACCAGCGTATACTTCTGTACAAATTACAGATCCAATTTCATTGCGCATACGCGCTTTCTCTTCAGCGAAGCCGCGTATATACGCGCTTCCTCTTCGGCGAACTAGCGTATGGTTCTTCAGCTTTTTATGTCATTGCAATCCTTCACAACAGATACATCACTTCAGATTTTACCCTTTACCTCAGACAGATGTTCGCCTCATCATAGATCTAATCATTCCATAAACAGATCTAGCAAATACAAGTACATTTCAGATCTAGATCCCCTTCTTCATCATTGGTGCATCATACATTTAGATCTATCATTCAACTGTAACCCTTTCATTCAGATATACTTCAGAGAGAAGTATTCATTCAAGCTCAGACATCTTGCACCCACTATCTCTTTTTTTTTGCACAATGAATTTCTTCTCTTTATATAGGTTTACCCTTTTTCAATACCATGAGCCCCTTTTTCAATACCATGAGCCAAAACAATACCATGAGCCCAAAACTACATTACTTCCGATGGTATTCTTGGACGGGGTCATTTAGACGAATCATTACCCAATACAATGGGTCAATACCATGGTGGTTACCCCTGGTTTTGCACTTTATGAGTGCTTTTGCCCATATGCGACTTGGAACGTTGTTTTCCGCGTGCATACGCGACTTCTCCTAGGCAAATCCGCGTATGCCTTGAGACATACTCTTTTGATCATAGATCTAGCACATACTGAATTTCTTTCTTCATTCCCTTCTGTAATCACTGTAGATACATCAGATTTACTTCATCAAGAACATATTCTATCAAGCACAACTTCATCAGGTGGATTGCCATCAAGGACAACACATGCCAACACTCTCATGTCTTCATCTTCATTCAGTGGGTTGCCATCAAGGACAACACTCTGCATCATATTGCCAACATTCTGAAGATAGTCTTTGTTCCAAAAAGTGTTTAAGACTATCATGATCAGTTTTTACCTTGAAGTGTCTTCCCATTAGGTAAGTTCTCCATTTCTTTAGTGCATGCAGTATTGCTAACATTTCCTTCTCATAAATAGGTTTCTGTAAATACTTTCCTTTGATTGCATGACTTTCAAAAGCAATGGGTCTTCCTTCCTGCATTAAAACAACACCAATTCCATTTCCTGAGGCATCACATTCCACAATAAAGGTTTTTGTGAAGTCTGGCGTAGCTAAGACCGGTGCTAGGCACATTGCCTCTTTAAGATTTTCAAATGCCTTAGTTGCTTCAGGAGTCCATGAAAATGCATCTTTCTTCAATAATGTTGTTAGAGGTGCTGCTATTCCCCCATAATTCTTAACAAACTTGCAATAATACCCTGTTAACCCAAGAAATCCTCGCAACTGCTTTATGGTTGTGGGGACTTTCTATTCCTTAATGGCTTTAATTTTGTTAGGGTCTACTTTAACACTCTCATGAGATACAATATGACCCAGATATTCCACCTCTTGTACTCCAAAGAAACATTTGGATGTTTTTTCATATAATTGTTTCTCCTGCAATAGTTTGAGCACCCTGTCAACATGTTTAACATGATCCTTCCAAGACCTGCTATAGATTAGTATATCATCAAAAAATACTAGCACAATTTTTCTAAGGAAGGGTTTGAAAATGGAATTCATCAACCCTTGAAATGTAGAAGGTGGATTGGTAAGGCCAAAAGGCATGACCAAAAATTCATAATGACCCTCATGAGTTCGAAATGCTGTTTTTGGAATATCTTCAGTCTTCATTCTAATTTGATGATATCCCGAACAAAGATCCAACTTGGTAAAATAAATTGCTCCATGTAATTCATCCAATAATTCATCAATCACAGGAATGGGAAATTTATCTTTAATGGTGAGCTTATTGAGCTCCCTATAATCCGGACATATTCGCCATGATCCATCCTTCTTGTGTACCAATACTACAGGAGCAGAGAAAGAACTTTGACTAGGTTGAATTATGCCCGCCTCTAACATTTCTGCAATCATACGTTCAATTTCGCTCTTTTGGAAGTAAGGATATCTATAAGGCCTGATGTTTGGAGGAACACTTCCTGGAATCAAATGAATAGCATGATCATGATCCCGAATAGGTGGGAGTCCTTTGGGAGTTTCAAACACCTTGGAATGATTGTCCAAGACTTGTTGGAGATCTGCAAAAATAGATGATTTTGATGTTGGAACTTCTAGTGAGCATAATTGTGCAATGACGCTTCGTTGTTCTTTTCTTAGAAGCTTTGTCATGACATTAGAGCTTATTATCTTTCCCGGCTTCCCCGCAATACCCTGTAATTCAACTTCCTTTCCTTCTGAAAAAAATTTCAAGAAAAGTTCTTGGAAATTAAAAGCTACCATCCCCAAAGATTGTAACCATTGTACTCCTAATACAACATCAACACCACCCATTGGAATGGAAATAATTGGACCACTCAATACATATTCCCCCATGGTTAGCTTGATATTATGGCATTTTCCAGAGCAATTTATAGTTCCTCCATTTGCAACCATCACTTGACATTCTGGTTCTGGGTATAGGAAACAAATTAATTCCTTGGCTACCTTATAATGAATGAAATTATGGGTGCTACCTGAATCAATAAACAATATTACCTTTTTCTTTTTGATATGTCCTTCTATCTTGAGAGTTTGAGGAGTGGTAATTCCTACCAGTGCATTACACGATATGGTTGGATTCATTTCTTCATCTTCTAGAGTTGGTTCCTGGTGTATATGCTCTTCTTGTTCATTTTCTTCTTCATATTCACAATCTATGTAAAATAATTTCTTCTCAGCACACTTATGACCTTTAGTGTATTTGATATCACAACTGTAGCAAAGCCCTTTTGCTCTTTTTTCTTCCAATTTTTGTGGTGTCAACCTTGTATGTTGTGGAAGTCTAGGAGTAGAAAAACTTCCATCTTTATATATGTGAGTGGTAGGCTTCCTTTTCGCCATAATTTTACATTCAATTTTTTTTGCCAACCTGAATGCCTTCTCCAATGAATAAGGTTCCCAAACGCGAACTTCATGTTGGATGCTATCCTTTAAAGTATCTATGAAGAGATCAATCATGTGTTCCTCTGGAATATCAGTTACCCTTATATTCAATTTTTGGAAGTCCTCAATGTTCTCCCCCACTAAACCCTTTTGTTTGAGATTTATCAATTGGCTAAAGAAGGTGTTGCTCTTTTTATCCTCATAATGTGCTATCATTTCCTCTGTAAAAATTGACCAAGTGACAATTTTTTTACGAGAGCAAATCCATCTATACCATACAAATGTATTTGTTCTAAATGTAAAGTTGCAATGCATACCTTTTGTGTGTTTTGCACATTATGGAGATCAAAATATTACTCCATCTGTAGTATCCATGTTACGGGATCCTTTCCATCAAACTTCCTCATATCCATTTTTGGAATATGGTGGTTCTTCCCGCCAACATTAGAGTTTATGAAATCACGATTAACATTTATTTTTTCTCATCATGAGGTTCTTCTATCTTTTCACCATTAGGAAACATTTCTTGTATCAACTTTGTCAAACCTTCTATGTCTGCTTTTAGATCATTCTTCATGTTTTCCATGTTGTCTTTCATGTCATCCATCTTAGCTTCCATGCCATCCATCTTAGCTTCCACGACTTTCTTCAAAACTTCCATTTCATTTTTTGTTGCTCTTTGCGAGAGCGAAATTTGGTGCACTTGCTCTTGTAATTTTGATAGATCATGTTGCAATTCTTCATCTTCATGAGTCATAGTAGAGCCTTCTGAAGGCTTAATGGGAGTTGAATTATTTTTACGAGGCATCTTTTAGAACCCAATACTGATATCTATTCTACAATACGCCCTTGGAATCAATTCAAATTGATTCTTCAAACAAGACTTATGCAATTCGGAAAAAAAAAAACACACACACACACCTTTTTCTTGCTTTTGAGGAGCTCGATATTGAAATTGGATTATCTCTGTGATTGCGGCTCTTCAATATTTGAAATTCAGCACTAAAGTAGCCCTCTGAATTCTCTTTTGAATGCCACAGGTCTAACCTGATTTGGGTTCTCCAAGACAAAGTTATGTCCAATCTCCCATAATGACCTAATTATGGAATGGTTCAGTAGAGCGAACTTGTACGACTTGCCACGTGTCACTGTTTCATTCTTCACCTTTGAAATTGATAGCCAAGAAACCAAATTCTGTGTACTTGCAACCAATTTTTACAGCACTCCAATCCGATGCTCAGAGAGAGAGTTATTGAAGTTTTCCCATGATCACCTCTTTGTGATGAAATTTGGGAGCCTGAAAAAGCACTACCTTTCACAGATCATATCTCCAAAAATATTGTGAACCAAGCTCTAAAATTTTTTGAAGAGTTTCTTCAGGATTTTAGCTTCGCACCCTAAAAATTTCAGATTCTGAACCTTCGTAGAAAAAACGTTGTAGCGAAAATGCCACGATGACCTGTTTAGGAGCCTGAAAAAAGACCTAACTTCCACAGATCATATCTCCGAAAATATTGCGAACCAAGCTCTGAAATTTTTAGAAAATATTCCTCAGGATTTCAATTTCACACCATAAAAATTTCCGCTTTTGAAACTTCGTAGAAAAAAATTTATAGCGAAAATTCCACGATGACCTGTTTGGAGCAGCGAAACCCTAGAATCCAAACCTCTGATACCAAATGTTGTGTAACCAACTCCAAAAATATAAGAAAAGAGATATCATCGCCTTAGAAATAAGCCACTTTGAGGGGGAAACCTCCAATACATTACATAAATGAACAATTCTTTGATGATACAATTTACAAAACCTCCTTTCTATATATAGGAGTCCATGTGGCCATAATGTAATCCTAGTGGGCCACAATGTAATCCTAGCTGACCTAACAATAATAATTTAAGGGCACAGTAATAAAAAAATGGGGGTTACAAGGGTACAATAATAACAATAAGAGGGTTACACTAATAACAATAAGGGACTATACTAGTAATATAGGGACCTAACAGGCATTTTGGCATACATAAATGTCCCCCATGGCATAGTGAAGGAGGTTTTCTCTTGGTCATCTGGATGCACTTGTATCTGATTATAGCCTGAGAAACCATCTAAAATAGACATCCTTTGGTATCCAATTTTTTTTTACAATATTTGGTCCATTTTTGGAAGAGAATAATTGTCTTTAAGGGATGCCTTATTCAAATTTATGAAATCAATGCATATCCTAATCTCGCCATTTTTCTTTCTCACATGTACCAAGTTAGCAAGCCACTTAGAGAAATCATAGTCAAAGGCTTCAACATAATGCAATTAGGCAGCTCTTGGGGGAGGTTTAATGTGAGCAGGAATATAATTGTAAACCTTATTGAATCTTTTAGAAAAATATTGAACTAACTCATCTGTGGCATTTTTCAAATTATTATATTCAGTCAAGGCTTGAACAGGGTTCACTTTAATTCCTCAATTTGTTAAGAATTTGTCTTCTAGTTGGTCCCAATTATGTAAAATCCCTGGGGCTAAGGCTTTGAACCACTTTCTCACCTCACCTATAAAACTCTGCACAAATAGTCTCATTTTGAAATCTTCATCATTCACCTCTTCTAAATCAACAAAATCATTACACTGTTCAACATGTTTCTCAACAATAATATATTCTTCACCTCCAAAAGTCTTTATTCTAGTGGCACACCCTTATGGAAGGTCATGGATTATGGCAGGTAGGAAACAAGGAGCATACTTAGTTGGAACTGCAGCCATAATAGCAGTGACAGTACTACTTGAAAAAACAATGAAAGGAGTAATATGTTGACTAGGAAAAGTAGCAGTGAATGAGGGTGTGATGCCAGGAAATTTTAAGGTGGAAATTTGCAGTTTAGAGGCAAAAGAGCTCCACTCAGGCAAAAGGACACTAGACCTCCTTCTTAACAAGAAATCAAAAGGATCAAGTTCGTTCAATTTTTCAAATGGCTCTTGTTCCAATGAAAAATATGATTTGATAGTTTCCCAAAACCCTTCTTTTTCTTCTTTTGACATGACGTATCAATTCCTAATATTTGTCAATATAATACTATTTCAGTCAATTCATTCTCAGATTTATATCTAAAAATAACTTCTTCTGTCTTTTCATCAAAATTTTTGTCTTCAAAACTTCGAACAACCTCAGAGGGAAAAGATGAAACTCTTGTAAGATATATATTACCTGATTTTGACAGGCTTCCAATACCTTTAATTTTTTTTTCTGAATTATCAAATATCTCAGGTGGATCAGGGTCTGGATTAATTTTTGTATGAATCTTCTTAGAATCACCTTTAAGATGAGAATCTCAGTGGAGTCACCAAGGTAGAATGCAACCTCAAATATTTTTGATCTTCTGCTACCTTCAAGAGTTCAGTTGCTTTTATTGGACACAAATTTTCAGGAAAATGTAGCTTCAGACTCCTAGTAGATGCACCAAAATTTTATCACCAAATTGGGAATAATTGGGTTGTTCAAAAGCCAATTTGATGTAACTATTTCAAACCACTTGGGGTTAGAAGTTAGCCCTTCCAACCAGAGAGGGATATCTCAAGAAAAAGGCAAGATATTCAATAAACAAGCTTATAATGAATATTGCTAACTCTTATATGTTTTCTAGATGATTTTTGCAGATGGAAGATGAGTGAGGGCTACCATTGGGCATGGAGTCAACATGGGAATTCAATTACAAGTAAGTATCATTCATGGAAACTGGGGCACATGATATTTTACAATATAACTCTAACAACTAACATAATACATAAAGGAAGTTGGAGCATAAGGTTTTATGAATTCCAAGTAATCATGTAGAAGAAAGATGAATCAATATTAAAAATATAAAAATGACAAAAACACATAAAATCTCAATCATAATCTCAGGTCTAAACAAAACACTTCTGCAATTGTATATTAATTGAGTGAAAACAGATTACAGTAGTAGCTCTGGTCATTTACATCCATCAACCCCCTCTAATTCTAAAACTCCACTATTTATAGAGTGAAAACCCTTTTACATAGGTCTGCCACCTGGGATAGACTCTCGATCCTGATCTAGAGATATAATCCAAAAAGGATTTCATTACATTTGTGAAAAATAGAGATATTCTATTTGAGGGAGTTTGTAGTAAAAAATGACTCTATCATTATTAACTGCATCAACAAGAACTTTTAATAACCCATGCTAATGATGGTTATCGAACCAAACAAACTTTTTTAGGTGGAAAAAAACCATGTTCAAGTGGAAAACTGTCATATTGGATTTCAGGTCTTGATATATCGAATTTGATGATGAGCTTTCCATTGGTGAGGTGGCAAAAGTGATGTGTTGTTAGCCATGTCAATCCTATGAAGTGTATTGTTGAGCTTTCTTCATCAACATATGTCCCAATGACACTTCACGACATCTTTTGATGACACATCTCCTTCCTGAAATGCATTGAATGCCTCAAAAATACCAAAACTTTAGAACATTGGAAAAACAATGTATTTAGGCAAGTTCCGAAGCGTAGTTTTCGTAGCATTTTCATAACACCACCTTCTGCAACTTTTTTGACTTTTCTGCCTGTGAGAGGATCTTCATTGGGTATAATAAGGTAAACACATGCCTTCATTTACCCTTGACATGATATTTTTTTGGAATTTTTTCTTCAAAAATTTCTACAGCGAGTTCATAGCGAAAAATTAGCTTCAATCCTGGAGCTCGCAGCGAACTTGCCTAATTTCACCAAATTTTGCAATTTTTCTTCTTAACTCCAAAAACGTCTTTGCAGCCCTTTAAATGACTTGATATGATATCCTAAGATAACAATTGGCAAAAAAAGGTGTGTCATGCCATATTTCAATGAGTAACAGCGTCATCTTCCATCAGAATCATCTTTAAACCTTTTTTCTTCAACTCTTCTTGCACCATCTCCATTGTATTTCCAATTCTCTGAATTGGCTTTCTAACTTCCTTCTTTCTAATTGCAACCACCTATTCCTCCTGAAGATATGTTTCACCATTATGTGTAGAGGTAGTGTCCTCTTCAACATCTTCCTTGACCCCTTTGCAACCTCATCATAAAAATCTATCTGTTTGCTCACTTCTTTTTTAAAGTCTGTGAGCTCCTGCCTCTCTTGTTTGAAGTCTGCTAACTCCATCTTAGTTTCCAAAATCTCTTCTCTAGCTTCCTTAAGCTGTTCTTTTAAAAACTCCAGTTCATATTTTTCTTGAACTTTTTCCTTGCCCTTCCTTGGCTTGCTCACCTTTGCCTCCGTTGGAGATAACTCTATTATTTCTCCTTTTCTGGTTCCTTATGCAGCTTCTAAGATTTTTATCCCTTTGATAAATGTGACCTGGTAAGTGGCTTCCTAGGTTTAAAAACAAAACCTGAGTCATCTTTGGAAAAGTCTATTTTCTTATCTTAAGACTCTTTTTCTTGGTTTTTGTTCCTTTAACTTCTATAGGCTTCAGAACAAGAGATTCCTCAATGTCAATTTCCTGCAAGATATCTTCTAGCGTGTCTTTCCCCTCTGTCTAACTTCTAGTGAACCTTCTATGGGTTCTTATATCAGTTTTGACTTTAGTGTGTTGGAAATGTTGTCATTGATGGCAAAGGAGCACAAAGGAGCAGCACCTGAATCAACAATAAGGAAAAGTAGAAGATAGGGAACAGAGGCAGTAGAGAACTAGATAGGCTGCATAGAACTGTAGAGGGGACCTGCATAGAGGTTTCACTTGGCTACATAAAGCGTAAGAGGATTTGGCCAACCTAGAGTATTACTCTGTAACTTGGTTAAGTCTAGGTGTATATTAAATGATGAGAGTGCTTGAGAAAGGGATGATGGGATCCTATGTTGAAACCCAACCTTAATGTGTTGATGCACTCAAGGAGTATGACCAGCGTGAAATAGGATTCTCTGTAGAAGGGATTGAGATTGTAGTCCGGTCCATGACTAAACTTAATAGTATTCTTGTATACCCCTGGAGGGTTATTGGTGATACTGTGGTCGCGAATCGTGTGCCTATTAAAGCTCTGTGTTAAAACTTGAAGCCATGAGTGCAAGTTTCGGTGAATCGACCTTAGAGTGATTGGTCTCTCAAATTCCTCTATTATTGATTAATCTCTATGTGGTGGAATTCGAGCTCAAGAAGAATTAGATGCGTATGCGTGAGAAACTTTGTTTCGAGGATGGATGATAGAAGGTGTTAGAGCCAGTGGGAGCCAATGGAGGCGCTGGATTATGATAGTGAAATGCCGTGAGAACAGATGCAGAAGAGAAAATCTTTGGACATAGTTGTGAAGGAATTAGTAAACAATTGAATTGTGTTGAAGATGGAACCTGGAGTAAGGGGAGTAACCGGAACCATGAAGGAATGAACAGTAACGACGGTTTGGAGTTCAACTCGGTGGTTTTCGCGCAAGTTCAAGATGGTAAGCTGTATTTCCAATTCGAACGCGATCAATTCCATAGGCAGACACGTGGCCTTAAGCAGTTTGGAGATACTGCCCTCATCGCGTGCCATCGCACTTTAACCATCGACGATGGAATGAACGTGATATGGCCATGCGTTGTCCGATCTGGAGGCGGGTCCATCGAACAGTGGTTGCACGTCAATTAGCATGGAAGATAACTCAAGGTACGAGTGATTACAATTCGCTATTGTATGTGTGGGACCCGTGAATCACCCACGATATGAATTGCTATATTAATGTTATAAACCATGGTTGGGTGCTATAGGCGTTGATGTATATGTTTAAAGGCATCAATTTTTTTTTATTAAAGTGCTAAGGTCTGAATTATGAACGTGGTTTGAATTTTTGTATTAAAAAATGGCTCCAAACGTAAGGTCTGAATATTTGTATTAAATAAAGGCTCCAATTGTATGTAGAGCGCATTATAAAGAAGGCCAAGATTATAATATAAGATATATATATGGTTTGTGTGCGTTGGAATAAAATTACCAAAGAGTATATTAGATGTATTGAGGGTTTATGACCTTTGAAGGAAAACTCCCGCCGCTAGAAGAGTTGTCAGATTTAAAATTGGATGAGTACAAAGGTGTGGTAGATGTTTTTTCGAGAGAATTTTAATTTAATATCTCAAATCTCCCATTTGAGATATTAAAGGATTCTGATCTATTTGCTTAATTTTCCAGCTCAGAATAAAATAATGTAGTGAGATTGCCCGGATTGGGGAAATGTTTGGGCCATGAAATGTGAAGGCATTATACACAGCTAGAGATTGAAAGTGTAGGTAAAAAGAGACTGCAGAATTGGAGAGGTATGCAACGAAGGGATTTAAAATTGCAGTGAACAGGTATACATGCACAGGTGCTCAGAGTTGCAGTAAACAGAGGTATGCAGGACAGTTGCATGACAACAATAGAAAGGACAAAACCGGCAAGCCAAGGGCTGAGTGAAGTCTATATATTGAAACTGAAAATGTAAAATTTTAATTGTTTTATATTTTTTGTGATGCAAAGGCAAGTTTCCGAAGGAAAATAAAAATCCCACTATAACATTGAAATTTGTACATATTGTTATAATTTTTTAAATGAGTTGGACAAAGGAAGAGAGGGCAGAAGCCAAAGAGTCATGGTTGTTCACTCCAAATTCCTTGTGGAATACAAACAGTCATGTGATGAACTCTATATATAATATCAACTTGATATGCATAGTGAAGTGAGAGAGAGTGAGTATAGAGAATGCACAGTATGGAAAATTAAGGCAGAGAAGATAAGGAAGAGAAGAGCAGAAATAGATGCTACCGAATAGAGCTGATATCTGAGGTAAATCAGCAAACATTTCCTTTGATAAATTAAGGAATTTGTAGCTTCCCTATCAAGTTGAAGCTTGATAGATGTCAGTTGTAGCTGACTGAGGTTGGAGCCTCCTGTAGGTTGGTGCCTGCAGAAAAATAGTGGTGAGAGGGAGTTGGAGCTTGCCTTTGGATCACAACAATAATAAGATGTGGTTTTCTTCCTTTATGGGTTTCCACTTAAATCTGTTGTCTCTATGTGTGTTACTTATATGTTGATATGATCCACTCAATCTGTTTAATTTTTTTCTGCTCTCACAATAAGGTTGATGTCACATTAATTCATTAATTTAATACTTGCTGCAACATTTTAAGACTGGTCACATATTAAGCTGTAAATAAGTTTGATGAAAATTTAAAGAGCTAATGCATGTGTTAAACTGATTCACCCCCCCTCTGAGTTTAACCAAAGATTCAACAATTGGTATCAGAGCCACGTTCCTTTTGTACCAGTTTAACCACTGAAAGGAGATCCTAGGCCCCCAGGATGGCTAGTCAAGAAGGAAGCTCAACCAATAACGCCCCTTTCTTCACTGGTGCTAATTATGCTTTCTGGAAAATCAGAGTGAGAGCATACATAATGTCTCTAGCAATAGAGGTATGGGCTGCTGTAGAATTTGGATATGCCCCAAAGGCTACTGACCCAGAAAGAGAAGCTAAACAAGAATTTGTGGCAAATGCAAAGGCCATGAATGCAATCTTAAGTGGATTTTGTGAAGTTGAATTTATCAAAATAATGCATAGTAAGACTGCCAAAGATATGTGGGACACTCTAGAGAATATCCATGAGAGAAGTAAAAAGGTAAAGACTGCCAAACTTCAAGTATATATAGCCCAGTTTGAAAATTTAAAAATGAATGATGATGAAGATGTTGGTAGCTTCTTCTTAAGAGTTGCAGAAATTGTTAAAAATATGAAATATTTTGGAGAAACCATACCAGAAAGTATAATTGTGAAAAATATTCTAAGATCTCTTCCATCCAGGTTTAATCCAAAGGTGTCTGCAATAGAAGAAACAGTTGATTGGGAGACCTTGACTATGAACCAGTTACTTGGAAATCTAACAGCCTATGAGATGAGACTCCCACAGAAGAAGCCAAGTACGAGGGAGGTAGCTTTTAAAACAGAAAAGAAGAAAGAAGAAAAGGAAGACACATGTTCTTCCTCTGATGAAGAAGAGGCTAAATTTGTCAAGAAACTGGATAGAGGCTTAGGTAAATACAAAGGTAAAATTCCTTTCAAATGCTTTAACTGTGGAAGAGTTGGACACTATGCTGCTTAGTGCCCTCACAAGAAAGTAAAGAATCAGGCTCAAGAATCAGGGAAAAATACAACAAAGAACTGGCAAAAAGGAAAGAAATTTAATGGAAAATCCTTCTATGCTCAACAAGACAACAGCGCATCCAAAGACTCAGATGAACCCTCAAGTGAAGAAGGAACCTCTAAATTTTTATTGATGCCCATAAAAGAACTTGAAGGACTCCTGCTAGAAGATGAATAAGAAGAAGGTGAAGTCGACCTTGAGGGGGAGCTAAGAAGTGCCCTGGAGGAGATTGATAGACTCAAACTGAAGTGCAGAAAACAAAAGGACATTCTCCTCAAGTATGTACGAGAAGAACATAATTCAGAAGTCCTCATGCAGCTAAAGATAGAGCTTGAAGAAGCCAAGAAGATAGAAGACATGTTACTTAAGAAAATCAAGGAGAAAACTCAGGAACAAGAGAAGTTGGAAGAAGAAGTAGTATGTCTCAGGAAGAAATTAGAAAATGCTCAAAGGAAAGTGGCTATAAATTCTTCTCAAACAACAAGCTCTGGTAAGTTGAACGAAATTCTGGATGCTCAAAGATCTCCTATGATAAAAACTGGAATAGGCTATGAAGGAGAATCAAGTAAAAGCAAAGAAAAAGAAAACAGAGAGATTATTTTTGTAAAAGCAAAGAAGGATGATGAAGCAGCTCAAATAATTCCTACAAAAGAAGAAACATGTAAGGAGGGAGACAGAACCCAGAAGAATCCTCTAATAACAAAGAATGAAAGAAATACTCAGACAACAGAAAAAAATTCATATGCCCCTAAGTATGTCAAATTTGGAAGCCATCAAAAAATATTATTCCCTCCTATGAAAAATGCCACCTGTTATGTCTACCACAAGCTGGGACACATTGCTGCATACTGTCATGCAAAGAGGAGTAATTCAAACCAGCAAAAGATGCAAATAGTGAAGAGGTTGTCTCAAGCAAACAAATGGAGAAGACAACCTTACATCAGGTATGCAAATAGTTTCTATGGTTACTGTTTTTATTGTAAAGAATTTGGCCATAAAATCATTGAGTGTAGAAAATATGGACAAAGATTGATGTTCAACACCTCAAGGAGGTTTATGAATCAAATAAATTTTGTTCATACTCACAATTCTGCAAAAATTATGATCAAATGTTGTGTATGCAAGAAAATTGGACATATGCCTTCCAAATATCCTCTAAGAGGATGTGATTCATCATCTCACAAAAGATACCAACCAAAAGGATGCTTCCAGTGGAAAAAGAAGGTGCATAAGTGTGACCTGGCTCTAACTGCTCAAGGCCTGAAAAGCCAATGGTATCTGGACAGTGGCTGCTCAAAACATATGACTAGAGACAGAAGCAAATTTATAACTTTTGACGAAAAAAAACTGGTAATGTTACTTTTGGCAATGAAAAATAAGGAAAAATCACAGGAAAGGGCTCAGTCAGCTTAGATAATGGTAGAGGTAAGGCCCAAGATGTACTATTTGTAGATGGGATGAAAGCAAATTTGCTGAGTGTCAGTCAAATGTATGATAAAGGCTGCAAAGTTCTTTTCAGAGTACAAGACTGTGAAGTCAGATCAAGCACCACAGGTAAGACTCTACTCAAAGGTGTTCGAATAGAGAGTAATTTTTACATAGTGAAAGAGGAAGATGAAGCATGCCATCTTAGAAAACTTGAGGAGTCATGGTTATGGCATAGGAGACTGGGACATCTCAGCTTCGATCATATCATCAGACTAAGCAAGAAGAAAGATGTCAGAGACATGCCAGAAATAAAAAGGCCTTCTAATACCATATGAAAATCTTGTCAATTGGGCAAACAGACCCGCACATCCTTTAAGGCCAAAGATGAGTTATCAACAAGAAGACCACTCCAGCTTGTGCACATGGACCTGTGTGGACTTGCAAGAAATAAAACACCAAGTGGAGAATCCTACTTCATCCTAATAATAGATGATTTCTCTAGAATGACATGGGTTGCATTTCTCAAGAATAAATTGGAAGCTCTGGAAAAATTCAAAATATTCAAAGCTTTAGCAGAAAATCAGACAGGATGCAAGCTAAAATGCATCAGATCAGACAGAGGAGGTGAATTCACAGATTATGACTTTGCAGGACCTGTCTGATGAGCTCTTTGACGCAACAATTTTTTGCAGGGACACCTCGGCGGAATGGAGTAGCAGAGAAACAAAAGCAGTTGTAAGCAGGCCCCAAACCATGATGCAAGAGAATAATATTTGTAAACATACAGGTGAAAGCATTTTACAAACCATGCATCAATACAAACAAAAGAAGCCATTGACCAGACGTTGACAGACTCCCCTATGAACTATGGCATGACAAGCATTCAATGGACATATAATAGATCTTTGGAAAGAGTGTTGAGTGTTACATAAAGAATAATGATGAAAATCTTGGGAAATTTGATGCAAGAGCAGATGAAGGGATATTTCTAGGATATGCATCTAAAAGTAAAGGGTACAGGTGCTACAACAAGACTCTTCGAAAAATAGTAGAAATAATTGACGTGAGATTTGATGAAGAACTTCCAAACAATACAAGAGGTATAGACTGCAGCAATCCATCAGACACCCATGAAGAAGAAAACCAAGATAATCGGATGAAACAAGCAAGACAACAGAAGATGCTAAACTAAAATCGAAAGCCCCCTCAAGATACACTCAGAAGAACAATCCAAAAGATCAGATCATTGGAGACAAGAGAGCAGGGGTCCAGACAAGAAGGCAGCTAACTGAACAGACATAAGAGGTATACATAGCCATGTTATCACAAATAGAGCCAAAGAAGTTTGAAGAAGCCAACAAGGACAAGTATTGGGTGAATGATATGAATGAAGAATTGGACCAAATTGAGAAGAAAAATACCTGGGAATTAGTCCCTAGACTCACTGAGAAAAATGTCATAGGCTCAAAATGGGTATTCAAAAATAAACTGAATGAGCAAGGACATATAATCAGGAATAAAGCAAGACTTGTTTGCAAAGGATATTCACAAATTGAAGGACTTGATTACGAGGAAACATTTGCCCCTGTAGCCAGAATGGAAGCTATCAAAATTTTTATGGCCTTTGCATGCTACCAAAACTTCAAGGTATATCAAATGGATGTGAAATCTCCATTTCTGAATGGAGATCTAGAAGAAGAAGTCTAGATGGAACAACCAGAAGGCTTCTCATTAACAGACAAAGAAGACTATGTATGCAGACTAAAGAAGGCTCTATATGGACTAAAACAAGCTCCTCATGCTTGGTACTCAAGGCTGGATAGATACTTTCAAAGACAAGGCTTTAAGAGAGGAGGAGTAGACAACAATCTATACATAAAAGCCCATGAAAATGAACTCCTGATTGTTGTAGTATATGTTTATGACATTATGTTTGGAAGCAACAGAGATGAGCTAGAAAAAGGGTTTGCTGAGGAGATGAAATCAGAGTTTGAGATGTCTATGATTGGAGAGCTCAGTTTCTATTTAGGACTTCAAATTCAGCAAAATAACACATGTATATTTATCTCACAGGAAAAATACTTAAAGGAAATGTTGAAAAAGTTCAAAATGGAAGACTGCAAACCTGTGTCAACTCCCATGATCACGGGATGCAAGCTATGTGCTGATGATGGATCTGCTGATATAGATCAAAGAATCTACAGATCCATGATAGGAAGTATGTGTACCTGACAGCATCAAGACCAGACATCATGCTAGCAGTAGGACTTGTGGCTAGATATCAAGAAGCACCAAAGAAAAATCATCTTCTAGCAGTCAAAAGAATATTAAGATATTTACAAGGAACAATACAGTTTGGGCTATGGTATCCAAAAGGAAAAAGCCTCACTTTGACAGCATACACAGATGCAGATTGGGTCAGCTGTGTGGATGACAGGAAAAGCAAAAGTGGAGGGGCATTCTATCTAGGAGAAATTCTGGTGGCATGGCTAAGCAAGAAACAAACATCTATCTCTCTATCTACAGCAGAAGCAGAATACATAGCAGCATCAACATGCTGTACACAAGTCATGTGGATGAAACAAACCCTCCAAGACATGAAGGTAAGCATTGATGAACCTATCTCTATCAAATGTGATAATACAAGTGCTATAAGCATATCAAAAAATCCCGTGCTTCATTCAAAAACTAAACATATCCCAATCAAGTATCATTTTCTCCAAGAACAAGTAGCTCAGAAGGTAGTAAAGCTAGAGTATGTACCAACAAAAGAACAGACATCAGATATATTTACCAAACCTCTTGCTAGAGAACCATTTGAATATTTGAGAGATAGACTAGGGGTAGTATCTGTAGATGCTACTCTTTGATATGAAGAGAAAGCACAGTTTCAGGGGGAGAACAGAAACGAAAATATCATTCCAGGGGGAGATCAGCTAGCAAGGGAAGCATGAAACAGGTCCTCAGGATCAGGCAACAGAGGCAGTAGAGAACTGCATAGGCTACATAGAACTATAGAGGAGACCTGCATAGAGGCCACACTTGGCTGCATAAAGCGTAGGACGATCTGGCCAACCTAGAGTATTACTCTGTAACTTGGTTGAGTCTATGTGTATATTAAATGATGAGAGCGCTTGAGAAAGGGATGATGGGATCATGTGTTGAAACCCAACCTTAATGTGTTGATGCACTCAAGAAGTATGACCAGCGTGCAATAGGATTCTCTGTAGAAGGGATTGAGATTGTAGTCCGGCCCATGAATAAACTTAATAGTATTCCTGTATGCCCCTGGAGGGTTATGGGTGATACTGTGGTCGCAAATCATGTGCCTATTAAAGCTCTGTGTTAAAACTTGAAGCCATGAGTGCAAGTTTAGACAGGGAATCGACCTCAGAGTGATCGGTCTCTCAAATTCCTCTATTATTGATTAGTCTTTGTGTGGTGGACTTCGAGCTCAAGAAGAATTAGATGCGTACGCGTGAGAAACCATGTTTCAAGGATGGATGATAGAAGGTGTTAGAGCTAGTGGGAGCCAACGGAGGCGTTGGATTATGATAGTGAAATGCCTTGAGAACAGATGCAGAAGAGCGAAGATTTGGACGCAGTTATGAAGGAATTAGTAAACAATTGAATTGCGTTGAAGATGGAACCTGGAGTAAGGGGAGTAACCGGAACCATGAAAGAATGAACAGTAACGACAGTTTGGAGTTCAACCCACTGGTTTTTGCGCAAGTTCAAGATGGTAAGTTGTATTTCCAATTCGAACGCGATCAATGCCATAAGCAGACACGGGGCCTTAAGCAGTTTGGAGATACCGCCCTCATTGTGTGCCATCACGCGTTAACCATCGACGATGGAATGAACGTGATATGGCCATGCGCTATCCGATCTGGAGGCGGGTCCATCGAACGGTGGTCGCACGTCAATTAGCACGGAAGATAACTCAAGGTACGGGCGATTACAATTCGCTATTGTATGTGTGGGACCCGTGATATGAATTGCTATATTAATGTTATAAACCATGGTTGGGTGCTATAGGCGCTGATGTATATGTTTAAAGGCGTCAGATTTTTTTTATTAAAGTGCTAAGGTCTGAATTATGAACGTGGTTTGAATTTTTGTATTAAAAAATGGCTCCAAACGTAAGGTCTGAATATTTGTATTAAATAAAGGCTCCAATTGTATGTAGAGCGCATTATAAAGAAGGCCAAGATTATAATATAAGATATATATATGGTTTGTGTGCGTTGGAATAAAATTACCAAAGAGTATATTAGATGTATTGAGGGTTTATGACCTTTGAAGGAAAACTCCCGCCGCTAGAAGAGTTGTCAGATTTAAAATTGGATGAGTACAAAGGTGTGGTAGATGTTTTTTCGAGAGAATTTTAATTTAATATCTCAAATCTCCCATTTGAGATATTAAAGGATTCTGATCTATTTGCTTAATTTTCCAGCTCAGAATAAAATAATGTAGTGAGATTGCCCGGATTGGGGAAATGTTTGGGCCATGAAATGTGAAGGCATTATACACAGCTAGAGATTGAAAGTGTAGGTAAAAAGAGACTGCAGAATTGGAGAGGTATGCAACGAAGGGATTTAAAATTGCAGTGAACAGGTATACATGCACAGGTGCTCAGAGTTGCAGTAAACAGAGGTATGCAGGACAGTTGCATGACAACAATAGAAAGGACAAAACCGGCAAGCCAAGGGCTGAGTGAAGTCTATATATTGAAACTGAAAATGTAAAATTTTAATTGTTTTATATTTTTTGTGATGCAAAGGCAAGTTTCCGAAGGAAAATAAAAATCCCACTATAACATTGAAATTTGTACATATTGTTATAATTTTTTAAATGAGTTGGACAAAGGAAGAGAGGGCAGAAGCCAAAGAGTCATGGTTGTTCACTCCAAATTCCTTGTGGAATACAAACAGTCATGTGATGAACTCTATATATAATATCAACTTGATATGCATAGTGAAGTGAGAGAGAGTGAGTATAGAGAATGCACAGTATGGAAAATTAAGGCAGAGAAGATAAGGAAGAGAAGAGCAGAAAGAGATGCTACAGAATAGAGCTGATATCTGAGGTAAATCAACAAACATTTCCTTCGATAAATTAAGGAAGTTGTAGCTTCCCTATCAAGTTGAAGCTTGATAGCTGTCAGTTGTAGCTGACTGAGGTTGGAGCCTCCTATAGGTTGGTGCCTACAGAAAAACAGTGGTGAGAGGGAGTTGGAGCTTGCCTTTGCATCACAACAATAATAAGATGTGGTTTTCTTCCTTTATGGGTTTCCACTTAAATCTGCTGTCTCTATGTGTGTTACTTATATGTTGATATGATCCACTCAATCTATTTAATTGTTTGCTGCTCTCACAATAAGGTTGATGTCACATTAATTCATTAATTTAATACTTTTTGCAACATTTTAAGACTAGTCACATATTAAGCTGTAAATAAGTTTGATGAAAATTTAAAAAGCTAATGCATGTGTTAAACTGATTCATCCCCCCTCTCAGTTTAACCAAAGATTCAACATACTGCTGGTAGGGGTTTGTTAAGGCACCATTATCTCCTACACTTGATCAATTTCTACCTCCATAGGCTCCACCATGGGTTGCACATCTATCTGCACTTCCACCTCATGTTCAAAATTTGTTTCAGCCCTAGAGTCTTTATCTTTATTTGGAGTATTTTCCTTTGATCCAGGTGTCTTTCTAGGAGTTAGGACATCCACCTCATTCCCACTCAAGAACATAAAAGTGGAACACTCCATGTTTAACTTCTTTAACTATTCCATAACTAACAATTTTATCAAACCATGGTGAAAAATAGAAGTGTCACTGCTTTCAAGTTTAGCTTGAACCTTATCAGCCATTTTTCCCTAAAATCCTAAACAAAAAAAATGGTAAATCCAGAGGTTGTTTACCTGTGAAATAAAGCAACAATCTGAAGTGGTATTGATAGATCATGTGAAATATACCTTCACAAGTAAAATATTTCTAAATAACCATCATCATTTTGAATATTTGTCCTTGAGGGAAGTCCTAGATTTGCCTAAGCTCATGTCTATGCCTATGTGCTCCTCCTTTAGAAAATCATCACAGTTTTTAAGCTTAAACTTTATTTCTTTAAAACAGTCCTCTCCAGACCATGGAATCTTGGTTGCCTGTGAAGTTGTGGTTAGGAGACACAAAAAAGTTGAGGATGCCCGCCTTCGATCTTGTACCAATGAAGTTTACAACAAAATATTTAGACACCTGTGCATGATACCCTTGCAATTTCTAGCAGAACCGCGTGCAACCTAAATTGGAAAAATCTTGTGAGAAGCTGGGGTCTTTTGAAATTAGCCTCCATGGGCTCGTATTTGACCACAATGCCACCCTTGTTTAGATTTTTATGTGAAGCCATACTTTCAAATACAACGCTCATCAACTTCTTCTTTGAGACCTGCATAATTGTTTGAGACAACAATCATCTCTCTTGAAACAGGTAACACCTAGCCTAAGACAGCTATAGGACAGAATTCAAGACTCTAGACTATTGGAAAAAGTGTTCAAACGACTTACAAGGATGAACGTGAGGTGTTTCTTTTCGAATTAGGGATTGGGATAAATTAGGAAAGAGGAAATGAATGGGAAAAACGAAATGATGTGAGGAATAATGATTACCACGCATGCACATGACATATGATGACACATAACATAATAGTAACATGATGACCAAGTGTGCACTGACCACTGAAATCATGACAAGATACAGCTTATCCCACCGTTAGCAGAAAAAACAAAATTCGTAGTGTTTCCAGTACTCGGGAGGGAAAATTCGCTACAAAACTGTGAGGCACTTCCGTAGCGAAATCAGATTGTTTTACACTGACTATGCTGTGAAATTCAGAAAAATTTTCCAAGTGTCACAGAATGACCTTTGTTACCCATGAGATCAGATTTTTTTGAATTTAGCTTGATAAGACCTTTATTGCATGACTAATGACTATTAAAAGCCATCAAACTATGTACAATTGTTTTGAAAATTAATGGACTTCATGACCTTATTTCACCCTAATGACCTAACCTAATTTACCTAAGACCAACCTAGACAAGCCTAGTTGTTATCAAGGATAACGGGCTCCACGAATTATTTTAAGTGACACATATATTGGACCACTTTTACACCAAGCCTACATGACTTGGTAACCAATAATTACCTTGTCAACTTCAAAGATTCATTTCTCTCTAACGACAACTCAAATTCTGATGATTCTCAATGCGTTGTAATCGTATTGCCAAGCACTATCATCCTCATCTATCACATGTCGTACCTCAATCACAGTTTTGGCCCAAACAACGATGGGTGAAAAACCCCACACTTGGGTTCCATGCCCACAAGATGCCCTTGTGGTTCTTTTCCCTCCAAACCTTGAACCCTAGGGCTTGGAGTACCTCCCAAGGTACACAAATCAACAAACATAACGTCGAATATCTGATGGTAAAATAACTACCGTTGGTTATTTGAAGACAGGAGGGATTATAGAAAAAATTTCGATAATCTACGGGATAGGGAATTCGATCGAATATTCGACTGGTAAAGAACTGTCAACATATATTCGATGGTAGTAAGGATTTTAGAAAAAAAATTCATTTAACTTCTGACACTTTTTCCGATTTTATCCATTTTTTTGAATTCTGACATTGGAATTTCTGCCCAAATCTATTAGTGAGGTACATTGCATGAATACATGATGACAATTGAGGAAATTTCAACTATATGGATTGAATATATGATTTTGGCAATCTTGTAATCAATATTTTTGTATCATCATCTTGGAATTGAAAGGTAGCAGTGGGAAGAGATAACCTAAATTTCAAGATTGTACAAATAAGGTCACTTTCTTGAAGAAGTTATGATTAGCTTGAAGATCGGTAATGCTCAATATAATACCTTCATTGATAATGAAAAAATTAAAGTGATGTGCAAGAGTTACCCTATCACAAAATGAAAGGAAGAAGATGGATCTATGATACCCAAGAAAGGAGAAATCTTGATATAATGAGATAAAAAGGAAATAGGGAGCCATGTAGCTATCTCTACAAATAACATGTAGCTGATATTATTATGGAAACAAGCTTGAAATATTGTGGTTATGACTTCTCATATTGAAAATAAGTTAGAGATATTCTCTATATTTGAGAGGGAGAAAAGAAGTCTCCTTGAACAGGAGCAAGAATCCATTCCCTAATCAAGAGGAAATAGGGATATCCTCTCTGGTTGAGAGGGAGTGACAATGAACATCACATGTGCATTCTCTTCTTCATGTGTCATGCACTTCACCATGACTAACAACTGTAAGTCTAAGTGAAGTCCATAAAGAGAGAATTGTGAAGGATTGGATAAGCATTTGTGGTTTCCTTGAGGACAGATAATCTAAGAAAATGAAATGTACTAACACTATTTGAGGATAAGACATGTATCCAAGATAAGACTAGTAAAATAGGACTAATATTATTTGAAGATTTAGGTTTTGAAATTAAAGATAAGAGTAGTCCTAAAAGGAAAGACCTAGTGAACATCCAGATGGTGTATGTTCCTTAGAGGTATTGAGGTATCACATGTAAATCCTCCTAACATAATGATATTGAATGAAGTTGAGCTTATCAAGTTAGGAAACAATGAAAATTTTGGTTATAATGTTGATTCTTACAGTTGGCTTATCAATTCGACTCTTCTTACGAGAACTCTTCAGTCTGAGAATGTTGTTGTATTGGTTGTACAACTATGAATACCTCCCTAGTTAAGAGGGAGTGTTGGAAATATAACTAGTTTCAGTCTTCACAATTGTCATTGTACTCATTTCAATATGTATCTCATGTAAAAAAAAAAAGAATAAAGAAAAAATTATTATTTTAAAATCATGGGGTTCATGGTCCTTATTGATAGTCTTCTAGGTAAAAGCATGTTCTTCATGCTTCTATGGTTTTTTAGATCATAGGATATATTGTCATGAGTCAAGAGAGTCAACATCATGATTATAATACACTTTCGGGCAATATGTACCTTGTAAAATAATTTATTTTGAGTCTATAAGGTCCTAGAAAGTTCCAAAATAAAATCAAACCTTGGCAGGTACAAGTCAGACTAAAGAAGGGAATTTGACCCCTTGGAAAGGCTATAGATAGAATTAGATTCAACCTCATTTGGCACACACACACACACACAAGTTTGATCTCTCAAGAAGAAGTTTGATTTGAAGCTGGGAGAATCAAAAAATTAAGAACGAAGGTCTAGGAGGCACGAAGAATCCAAGAAGAAGGAAAGTTTGTTTTGGGGCTCTATCTCTCTCACATGTGCGAAATATACAGTTTTTTCATCTTTAAAGAAGGCTGAAATTGTAGGAGATTAAGTTGCAGGATCAAGTTGCTGAAAGAGCGAGTATTTTGATTTGATTTCATTGACCTTGGGAGATATTATATTTCTCAAAGGAGGATCTCTTGAAGAATTTTCTTGTGCCATAATTAGGGTTTTTGCAGTTGCTACAAGATCAAAGCTGCAGGGTTGAAGTTGGGGATCAAATTTGTAGTTAGAATTTGGATGATGCAGGATTGAGCCTTGTTGGTTTGATCCTATTTGAAGGGTTTCTTGAAGGGATGACTTGGTACTTGGAGGAAGGACTTGGTCTAGGGTTTGGGTCTTGGTTGCCTCATTTGAAGCAAATTCTATAAGAAGAGAAGATATTTTTTCCTGTTTTCCCCTTAGAGGGGTTTTTCCCTGGCTTGGAGCCTAATTTTTGTGTCCACTATTCTTAATATTTTTTTATTGATAGTTTTTTGATGAACTAATAAAGAAAAACTCAAGAAGATAAATAAAGTTCACAATAAATTATTAAGGTTAATGAAACTCTGAATTAATAACTTCCATATTGAATTTTCAAACAAGATGAAGTAGGAAAGAAGCAGTATGAGAATAATGCAAAGGTAATAAATGATGTATTGGGAGGATTATCATAATCTTAGTTCGTGGAAGTCATGAAGGTCAACACCGCAAAAAAAAATATGGGATAACCTTGTCCATAGATATGAAGGTGATAGTAAGGTAAAAAATGTCAAACTTCAATCATATAGAATTCCATATGAGTCTCTTAGAATGCGCGATGATGAAATAATTACAAATTTTTTCCTTAGAGTAGACGAGATTTTTAACAAAATGAGAGGACTTGGTGATAAGGTTGAATATGTTATGATTGTTGAAAACATATTGAGATAGCTAACCCCTAAGTTCAATGCAAAAGTTTCAGCAATTGAAGAATTTTAGTATTTGAAACAACTATCTTTAGAAACACTCCATACTATATTCACAACCTATGAAATGATAAAAAAAGGGGATACATAAGAAATTAAAGAAGTTGCCTTAAAATCTACAAGTAAAGGAAAACATAAGTAGGAATCATATGATGCCAACTATATTTCAGATGAAGAAGAAGCGAACTTTGTTAGGAAAATACAAGTGAGGAATAGTAAATTCAAAGGTAAAATTCCCTTTAAATGTTATGCTTTTGGAAGAGTATATCGCTATGTTTCTAAGTGTCCTTATAAATAAAATCATGATAAAAAATAAAAAGGAAATAATGTTTCAAATAAGAATGGTAAAAGAAGTTTTACTAGGAAGAATTTTTTTTATACATGTGAAGATAGTGAATGATCTTTTGATGATGAAGATGATGAATCAAATTATAATAAAAAATATAAATTACTTATTGCCTTTGAAGATTAATTTGCAAGTGATTCTAATAATTGTGATGATTTTATGGATGCACTAGAGGGGATTGATAGACTTGGGATCATAAACACGAATCAAGAAAAATGAAATTAGCATGTATAAGGAAAATAACCTAGTTGAAGAAATAACTCAGCTAAAAAATTTCCTAGAAGATGTTAAATTAGAAGAATAAGCATTGAAGAAACAAGTCCAAGAAAAATAAAAGAGCTTGAGAAAACAAAGGCAGAATTAAATCTAAATCTCAGATTTGCAAAAGGATATGAAACCTTAGATGAAATTATTAAGGTTCAACGTCCTCCATTAATCAAGACAGGTCGTGGATATGATGCAAATCAAAATGGTGAAACATTACAATCAATGAAATATTCAAAATAAGGTACAAAAAACTATGCCAATGCTGTGAAAGGAATTAATTCCTTAGACAACAAAACTTAGAAAAATAATGAAATATCAAGATATACTCAAGCAAGGCAACCACAAACAAAATGACCCTCTTCCTATGATAAAAGGCCTAGTATTCAAGAAGGTACTCCACTCCCAGGTATTCTTACTTCAATGGCCAATGCTTTACTTGTCATAACATTGGTCACAAGGAAATTCATTGTGTTGCTTATAAAACTATCATGACTAGAGAAGCAAGAAATCAAAATAATATGATCAAGTCAAAGGATTATTTATATAATGTTTTATCTCCTCTTCATAATGAATTTGAATGTTCTATTTGAAATAAATTTGGACATGAAGAAACTGAATGTAGAAGCAGGATGATCCCATCTTATCAGCATGAGGTGTAGTCAGAGCCTTCCAAAGTTTGGAAAAGGAAGACCACTTCTTCTAAAAAATGTGGTCTATCCCTATATGAAAGAGATCAAGAGAATGTGTGGTACATTAACAACATTTTCTCAAAACATATGACATGTGACAAAGATAATTTTGTCTCGTTTAATGAAATTAAGAAAGAAAAGAATGTATCCTTTGGTAACAACTCACCAACTACTATTAAAGGAAATGGGTACGTGATCTTAAAAGATAAAATTAAATCTAATAATGTATTTTTTGTTAATGTATTAAAGAATAATATGTTGAGTGTTAGCCAAAAGTGTGACAAAGGGCATGAAGTTGTTTTCAAGTCTAAAATTTTTTTAATCAAGGAATTGGAAATAGTTAAGACTATAATCAAAGGAAGTAGAACCGCTGGCAATGTATACATCCTAGAAGGAAGAAATGATTAATGTTTCTTCAACAAAACCAAGGAAAGCTAGCCATGGAATAAAATATTGGGACATCTCAATTTCTCTCAACTTTATAAATTAAGAAAGAAAGGAGTGGCTCATGACATGCCAGACATCATACCACCTGAAAATAACATATGTAAATCATGCCATTTTGGTAATAAATCAAGAGTACATTTCAAAGGTAAAGAATGTACTTCAATTAAACCTCCTGAACTAATTTTTATTGATTGATGTGAACCAATGAAAAGAGGTCTCCTCTTGGTGAACAATACTTCATGTTATTAATTGATTATTTTATTAGGATGTGTTGAGTTATCTTACTGAAGTTTAAAGATGAGGCCTTTGAAAAGTTTAAAATATTTAAGGCTATGGTAGAAAATGAATTGGAAGTGAAAGTTAAATGTATTAGATCTGATAGAGGAGGAGAGTTTATATCAGATGATTTCTTCAATTTTTGTGAATAAAATGGTATCAAAAGAAAATTTTGTTGAAAAATGCAACAAGAAATTCTCAATTTGATTTTGCCTTGATTAAATTGAGAAAATTCGAATTTCCACATCAGCAAACAACTTGGCTGATGTTAACTTGTGTGGCATGGCTTGTGTCACCCAATTTACTCAGTAAATCCAAGTTGGAGGAGTTAGAGTTCAATTAAGCATGTGTGATTACTAATTTGTAGCAATCAAGGTTTTTTTTATCTAAGGTTGTTTTCAGTTAAAGTAGTTCCAACTGTTGGAGGAACTAGTTGATGGTCAAGTTGTGAAGTGGGACTTTAGTCAAACTCACTAATCATCAAGTTAACTGATCAATCAACCCAAAATAGCTAGTGCATACAGAGAATTTGAGTTCCCTAGGCTTGGTGGATATTCCAAGGTAGTGTAACATTAGTTGTAGACTAGTCTTGAGTGTACAAGTGTTTCATGTAGTTAGATGATCAACCTAAAGGAATTGCGCAATAAATTTGAGGAATTTCCTAAAAAATAGGAGCCTAATTCCTCAAGGAAAAATACAAGGAAATAGGCTATGCACTTGCAGGTTGTGCTCAGTTAAGAAAATTAATTGTAATACATCTCTATTATTCTGACTTAATGCAAGTAGGCTTTGGGGTTTTTAGCAGATTGCTTTCCCTAAGAAAAATACTTGTTGCATGTGTGTGATTTATTTTTACATTTCTAAATTTTTTGTTATAAATTGTGAATTAATATTTGCAAAGTATTAGAGTAGGTTTGTGTCTTGTGATTTTGACTAAAATTTCATGAGCAACTGCAAATCTACAACATAATTTCTACATGGTATCAGAGCATGATTCACATTAGAGCAAAAATTTCAAAGTTGTTTCTCAAGAAGCTCAAATTTGGAGATCAATGCTATAGGATTTATTCAGAGCTGAGAATATGGTCTTCAATGGAATAAGGCTAGAGTATGCCTTGGAAGGCACCTCTAATTTTGTTGCATGGAAGGATCACATGGAGGCGGTATTGGATGACTATGGATTGCTAGAATACATCAAATCAGATTTGTAAAACCACAAGCATCTGATGCCCAAAACCTTTCTCAGTGGAAGTGTTATCACCAAATTGATTTTGATAGGCTGCTCATCAATAAACTTAATGTAACTCTTTCAAACCACTTTTGACTGAAGATTAGCCTCTCTAGTTTGAGAGGGCTCTCTCAAGGTAATTTATGATTTTCAATGGAAATTTAGATGGATAACTCTATAATTGTAACTTGATTTGATTAATTGTAGGTTTAAAATGTAAGGAATTTCTACCATTGGGCTATGGGGTCAATATCAATAAACTCAATGAAAGTATTTATTCTTATGGAAACTAAGGCAATGGAGGCTTCAATGAAATGATAGTACACACACAACACAGGAAGAAAACAACAGTTTAACCTCTAAATGAATTCAGAGCATGTTACCATGAGTTTTGAGTAATTAGACATCAAACTAACTACAGGTATTAAACATGAAAGATATAGAACATATAACACATTAAACACCTCCTTCGAATCTCAAGTAAAGAAGCAAATATCACTACATATGACTGAAACTGAAAAACTATTACAGAGTAGCAGTTTGGTACAATATTCTCCAACCAGGTGATATTCGATTTTCTGTCTATAAATAGACTCCTTTTACATTGCATAGGATGCTGGATCACTAAACCTTAAATATAATAGCTAACATAACTAAAAACTACTTTCTTGGAACAGAAAAAGGCAGCTAGTCTCTAAAGACTTACATTCCTAATAGGACTCTAGTTATATATATTACAACTACTGACTAAAGGAGTGCATAATTACATCAAAAGTAGTTGGGTTTCTCGAATGGCACTATCCATCATCAAAATAATAAATGCCCTTATTGAAATACAAAAAAATCATCCTATTTTTAAGGAAATGAAGACATGACCATGGCATTTACTGAATGTTGAGCTGAATCGATCCCTTTTTCCTGTGCTGCGCTGTTGTTCATATGATGATGTAGTGAGGCAGTTTAGGATGTGGACCTCAATTCATTGATATGATGATAGATGAGCTAAGATCTAGCAGATCTGCTGTATGGATGGAGTGCTGAACATTTTTTATGCCCGACATCGAGCTTTCTATTGTTTTGTCACCCAAAATATTCTTGTCGTGTTAAAACCCTTTTATAAATAAAATAACATGAAAAACAATATACCTGGACTTGAAATATTTAAAATCTCAATTCTGAACTGGCATCACATCCATGCACTTCACAACCTTTATATTTTAAGTTATAAATAATACGATCGGCGGTGCGATGCGAAGGGCAGGTGACGTGGAGGGTCAGTGGGACCAGATAACATCGCATATTGCAAATCTTAGCATTAAGTTATAAGCGCGGGGGATGTAAACTTTAAACACGGTGAAGTGCGACGCATGGGGGAGGGGATGAGTGACGTGGCATGGATGAAGTGGGACCAGACTGCAGCGCAGATCGCATCTTTTAGCTTTAAGTTATAAGCTGCGGGGGTTAACTTTTATAATTTGCGATGTGCGGGGACGAGGGACCCACTGGCATATGGCGAAGTTTTATGAATTGGCAGAAGGTTAAAAGTGGTAAGTGTTATGGAGTTTATATGCTATCATGATATATAAAAGTATTGCAACGACTATGAAGTAGGGGTGGAACTTCTGAGGTGGGGCCAACCTACCGCATCGCAAATTTAAATAAATATATTGTGGGCGCTCACAAGGTAAGTTAAGTATAAGCGATGCAATATTGCAAATAGGCCATCACATTATTCATAGTTTAGTTCATGATGCGAAACATATAATATTTGCGAAATGCGATGATGGCCCCACTTTAATTGCTATCGAGCAATGAAAAGAAATGAAACGGTAAAGTGGAAAGGCAGAAAAAAGGTTAAGTTTAATAATTTTCAATGGAAAATAAAATGAAAAGGGAAGCGTGGTGGGTAAAATGGGTCCCACTTCATCATATTTTGTCCTTCGAAAGGTTTGTAGGAGATGGTAATGTAATTGATTTTGGGTTTTGGTATATGGGAAAAGTGATTTTGAATGTACGGAATTGTATGAATGGGGAAGGAATGGATAAGGCAGGATGGGTGGGATGCAACAAATACCAGTGCTAACAAAAACCTATCAATGAAATTGTTTAAACTTATGATTGATAACAGGAAGAAATATGTATCCAAGGTGAGGAGAATCATCTTGGAGGGAGTACGAGATCACATTTTCTCAAATATCCACTGAAAAGAAACTCCATTCGCAATGTGGAAAGAACTGATAAAATTGTTCGAGAATAATTGTAGTGACCACAGGAAGCTGTCGCTCAAGGATAAACTTATAAGTATCAAGATTTGGAAGAATGACACAATTTCGCAAAATCTGAGCAAGCTTAGATAATGTCGCGTTGAACCTGGTGGGGTCAGTGTTAATGTCCCTAAAGAAGACTTGGTAATCCTAGCCTTTCTGGCCCCTCCCAAGAGCTGGCATAACTATCAAGATTCTGTGAACGCGAGGGAGAAACTACCGAATTGGGAGGGCTTATGGTCTGATTTGGTACAAGAGGAAATAAGGTGGAATACTAGAGATGAGACTTCATCTAAGGGCAAGGATGAAGAAAAATTTGCATTATATGGAAAGGAAAAGAAGGGAAAAGGGAAGAAATCCAAATCCAAACCAAAATCTAGTCAAGGGGGAAAGAAGAAGATTTTTCAAAAATTAAATGTTTCCTTTGTCATGAATTCGGGCACTATACCACAAAGTTTCCACACAAAAATTTTGGGTGTGTGTTATATTATTTCTACGACTATTCGCACGCGCAAGGGGGGTTCAGAAGGGGTGTGATAGCTACCCCTGTTCATTGCACTGGGGTTTTGTTCGGGCGTATGGTAGACCTTGTTCAGCAGGAGATTTGTGGGATCGATTCTTGTAGTGAAAGAAGACGACGAGTAGTGGAAATAAAAAGATCAAGAATTTTAATGGTCAGAGTTTTGAGTTGTGGAAGCTCAAGATGGAGGATCTGTGGGCAGATAAATATCATTGGATCGCGATAGATCTGGGTACTAAACCAATGACAATGTCAGATGAATACTGGGAAAAGTTGGATCAGAAAGCAAAGAGAATAATATGGTTGTGTATCTCATATTCAATATTGTTAAATGTATCAGGGGAAGCTACAACAATGGCTTTGTGGGATAAATTAGGGACTTTTTACCAATCAAAGTCTCTGGTGAACAAACTATTCCTACGAAAAAGTTGTATAACCTGAGGATGGATGATCGAGACTCGGTGACATAGCATCTAAACGCCTTTATTAATGTGGTAATACAGTTGTTATATATTGATATTAAACTCTCAATTGAATATAGGTGCATCAGTTTGTTGTGTTCTCTACCAGATTCATAGGATAGTCTGGTTTTTGAAATAGGTAGCAATATAACTACCTTGAAGTTTGATGAAATAGTCTCATCCTTACTCTCGGAGGAGATGAAATGGAAAAATATGGAGGGCCAGAATGGAGATGCCTTGTCTGTATGAGGATGGTCCTAGAACAAAAATAAAAATAAGTCCTCGAGTGGGAGATCTAAATCTCCAGGAAAACCTATAAAGGTGTGCTGGAAATCCGGAAAGGAAGGGCACTTCAAAAAGGATTGTAGATTTAAAGCTCATGAGAAAGGAAATGAATTTGATGATTCTCCTTCTATAGATGCAAAAAAAATCAAGTGAAGGTGGGGATGTGTACTTGTCTTCTTCTTCAAGTACACATGTAGATCATGATGCATGGTTGGTTGAATTAGGTGCATCATTTCACTTCACCCCCAATAGGGAGTGGTTATGTGAGTATGAGAAATATGATGGTGGTGATGTATTCTTAGGGGATAACAGAAAGGCCAGAATCATCGGACACAGAAAATTCAAGCTGAAGTTGCAAGGTGGAAAGATTGTAACACTTCCTGGTGTTCTGCATGTTCCTGATTTGGCTAGAAATATGATTTTTGTAAGCAAGATGGATGATGCAGGTGTAAATATAATGTTCGAGAAGGATACCTGCAAGATGGTTTAGGTAGAATTGGTAATGATGTGGGGAGTTCAGATTGGAACTTTGTACAAAATTCTGAGTAGCACTTTTATTGATGGGTGCAACAGTGTTGTGGTTGCTGAAAGTGGAGCTAAAAACCTTGCAGTCTTTGGAGAAAAGACCATGTTGTGGCATCAAATGCTTGGACATATTGGAGAGAAGGGCCTTCGAATACTATGCGGTAATGGTATGGTAGAAGGTATGTCTAATTAATCTCTAGATTTCGATTTCTATGAAAATTATGTATAAGGGAAGAAAAATCGGGTGAGTTTCCCCTCTTCTGCTAAGAGGGTGAAAGGGATATTAGAGCTTGTGCACAATGATGTGTTTGAACCTGTGTCAGTTCTATTACTGGTTAATTCTATGTACTATGTTTCATTTATAAATGACTTATCAAGGAATACATGGATATATTTTCTTGGGAAGAAATATGAAGTCTTTGACAGATTTAAAGAATTTAAGGCTCCAGTGGAAAACTAGACAGAGAAGAAGATAAAGGTGCCGAGGACGAATAATGGTGGACAACTACTCCATAAACAACTCAAAAAATTGGCATTGCAGAAAGAATGAATAGGACATTGATGGAAAAGTAAAGAAGCATGCTCAGTGGTGTCGTGTTAGGACACGGATTTTGGGCAGAGGAAGTGGAGATTGCATCTTACCTGGTTAACAGATCGCTTTCATCAGCATTGGAGGATAAGACTCCACATGAGGTATGGACCGGTAAGAAACCATCTCTTTCACATCTAAGGGTATTTGGCTGTGATGCATATGTACATGTTCCAAAGGAGAAAAGAACCAAGTTGGATAGTAAATCTGAAAGGTGCATCTTTATTGGGTATAAGGATGGTTTAAAAGGTTATAAGAATTGGAACCCAAAAACAAGGAAGGTTATGTACAACTGAGATGTGGTGTTTAGAGAGGTGAAAGATGTTATTAAACATGAAGTCCTACCAAAGGAGCCTGAGAAGATAGAGTTTGAGATAAAGGAGGAAGCATTAGACTCTACAACATAACAGGAATCATAAGAGGTAGAGCCTCAAACTACAGTTTTGAGAAGATCAGTTCGAGAAAGAAGGAAGACGGAAATGTATTTCTGTTCAAATTTTTCTTTATCTATTACTGATCATGATCCAAAACTGTCGGGGAGGCAGTAGATTCAGAGGATGGAAAACTCTAGAAGGAGGCCATGGTTAATGAAATGGCATCCTTACACAAAAATGAGGCATGGGATCTGGTGGAGTTGTCGGCTGGAAGGAAACCCATTGGTAGCAAATGTGTGTTTAAGAAGAATATGAATGTAGAAGTCAAGGTGGAGAAATAAAAAGCTTGGTTGGAAGCAAAATGTTATTACTAGGTGTCAGGAATTTATTTTGGTGGTACTTTTTCTCTTGTTTCCAAGGTAGCTTCTATTAGATTACTTTTATCTATTTTTTGCTTCTTTTGATTTTGAGGTAGAAGAGATAGATGTGAAGAAACCATTTCTTCACGAGGATATGGAATAAGAGATATACTTGAATCAACGTGAAGGATTTGCGATGAAGGGTAAGAAATAATTGGTATGCAGGTTAAAAAAATTCTTTGTATGGGTTAAAAGTCACCAAGGATGTGGTGTCAGAAATTTGATACATATATACAGGCACTTGGCTTCACCAAAAGAAAAGAGGATCAATTTGTGCATTTTAAATTAATTGGTGACCGTGTTATTTATTTGTTCTTGTATGTGGATGATATGTTTCTGATTGGAAATGATAAATAAATCATCCAGGATTTGAAGGCCCAATTTTCCTCCAAATTCGACATGAAGGGTCTTGGTGCTACAAACTATATTTTGGGCATGGAAATTAAATGAGATCAAGAAAAGAGGAAGCTTTGGTTAAACCAGAGAAAGTATGTCGAGACAATATTTCAAGGGTTTAATATGCAGGATAATAAACTAGTGAAGGTTAATATTCCTATAGGTGTAAATTTATCTGTTGAATAGTGTCCCAAGGCATAAGAAGAGGAAGAGGACATGTCCCGCGTTCCATATCCCAGTGCAGTTGGTAGCCTGATGTATGCAATGGTTTTTATTAGACCAGACATTTCACATGTAGTGGGAGTATGTGCATGTTTATGTCAAACCCAGGGAAGGATCATTGGACAAAAATGAAGCAGGTTTTTATGTATTTGCGTGACACTAGTGATTATGGTATGTGCTACGAAGGAATACTAGGATTGGACGAAGTTTTGGACATTTGTGGCTTTGTTGATGCAGACTGGGTTGGAGATTTAGATCAGAGAAGATCTACAAGTGGGTATGTGTTTAACCTATTTGGAGGAGCAGTTAGTTGGATGAGTAAGAGGCAATATGTAGTGGCTCTTTCAACTATAGAGATTGAATGCATGGAGACCGCTCATGCAAGAAAGGAAGCATTTTGGTTGCAAATATTGTGTTCAAGTATGGGGTTGCTACAACGAGCTATGAGGACAGACTGTGATAGCCAAAGTGAAATTTTCTTGGCAAAGAATCCTGCTTATCATTTAAAGAAAAATCACATTGATGTTTAGTATCACTTTGTGAGGGGTATGGTTGAGTACAAAAAGGTGTTGCTAGTAAAGACGAACATTTTGAATGATGTTGCAGATGCATCGAAAAATTATGTGAGAACTCAAAAGTTTTCTTGGTGTAAAGAAACAATGGGCATTGTAGGTAGGGACCAATGACTGAGCTCTCCTGTGACCCCATGTGTGGAAAATAAAACAACAAGTGGAATAATTCTGGGTGTGTTATATTCTTTCCACGACTAGTCGCACACATAGGGTGGTCATAGTGGGGGTGGCATCCCCCCGTGTCAGGGGGTTTGCAGGGGGCGGTAGCCCCCTTGTACAGGGTCTAGGGTATCACCTTAGGTACTACCCCCTTGTACAGGGTCTAGGGTATCACCTCAGGAAAAAAAACTTGGACCCTATAATAGGTGGGCGGATTTACCTATGGTTTTTTACATGGGTTTTGCACATGGCTTTGGGCATGATGGTTTTTTTGTCCATGGTATTTTGTAGATTCGGTCAAGGGAACTACGACTATGTTATAATCCATGGTTACTGGATTGGGGTTTATGAATGCTTCCGCATGTATATATCTGTATTGTAACATTGAAAGGAATACAATGAAAAATCAATCTGGTAGTCCTGTGTTTAGGATCCAGGGGAAAATATTTGTGTATATTTGTTTTATGTTTTATGTTCTCGCCATTATATATTTTATGTGTGAAGAATTAATTTGCAGGTAATTTTTGTATAGGGTTAAAACCTATAAAAAAGGCTAGCAAGAAGACCTCAAGAGGAGTAAGAGGTGAAGGTTTGGCTTCACAGTTAGAGCTTGACTTTACCATAATTTCATGCATGACTAGAAAAGTGATGGTGAGCATGAGGTACTTGAACACAGGTGCCTCATTCCATGTGATAAGGAACAGAGACTTTTTTAGTGACCTCGAAGAAAAATATTTTCATATGCACATCGAGATGGTGGACGAAAGAAGGTATAGCATAATCAAGGTTGGTACAATAACCTTTTAGAGGGAGTCAGGCTCCGCACTCAGGCTCAAGTAAGTCATGTTTGTTTCGAGCCTACAGAAAAATCTCATCTTTGTTGAATTTTTGGAACATCGTGGTTATGATGTGATCTTTAGAAAAGGAAAGGTGTTCCCGAGGCACATAGCCACGAGATAGGTGAAGAAGATCGGGGTGCATGTGAAGAACCTGTATAAGCTAGATGTGGAGGATTGTGTTGCATTAAGCATTAAGGCAGAGAAGGTGTAGAGTTGCGATGTCGGTGAAATTTGGAACATAATACTTGGACATTTGCATCATGGCGCCCTGAATATTATGCAGCAGATAACCACATACCTCCCCAAAGGAGCACTTGAGCAACTTGATGTATGCAAAGGATGTACCTTGGGGAAGTACACAAAATCTACATTCCATGATCATGAAAACAAAGCACATGAAGTCCTAGAAAGGATCCACTCTAATGTATGCGGATCTTTCTCAACAGCCTCCACTTCCAGGCACAAATATTTTGTCTTTTTTATTGATGACTTCTCACGGAAGTGCTGGATCTTCTTCATGCGGAAGAAATATGAGACATTATCCAAGTTCGTAGAATTCAAGGCACTGGTTGAGAAAGAAACCGGAAAGAAGGTGAAGGCTCTCAGGAGCGATAATAAAGATGAGTACATGTCAAATGAGCTTAAAAATTTCTGTGGGAAAGAAGGCACTCGATGAGAGTTAAAAACACCCCACAACCCATATTAGAATGGGGTGGCTGAGAGAAAGAACCTTGTGGGAGTAGAAAGGGAAATGTTGCATGACCAAGGCATACCTATGCACTTGTGGGTTGAGGCATGCAACAAAACAATCTATTTTCACTTCGAGGAGAAATTCGGATGTGTCACACTTTAGGATTTTTGGAGCCTCTGTTTACTGCCATATCTCCAAATAATCAAGGAAGAAGCTACACCCGACAACAAAATTAGGGGTATTTTTGGATTACATAGATGTAAAATATAATGAGGAGAAAGCGATGTAGTGATATCTTGAGAGGAAGCCTCAAATCCCACCAGAAGAGGAGCTCTTAGCTCGAAAGGGGGAGCCTTAAGAAGCCATGGAGCAACCACAAATTGAGGAGCAGAGAGTGGAGAAAACCAATCAAGCATAACCATCCAGAGAACGAAAATAAATAACTAGGGAAGCTGAGAGGCTTGTGTAGGATGCCAGGGATAATGTGGGTTCTCCTTCAAATTTTCACAGACAGAGGAGGTCACCAAATCGGTACATTGGCTACATGGCTCTAATGACTGAGCTTGTAGAGATCGATCCCTCCTCTTTCTAGGAAGAAGTAGAGCATCCTGTTTGGGTTGATGAAATGGTGGAGGAGTATGAATCCATTATAAAGAATAAATTTTGGGAGGTGGTCCCAAGACTGGCAAATAAACTAGTTGTGGGTTTGTGATGGATCTTAAAGGTAAAGTAGGCAGTAGACAGAAGCATAGAAAAGTACAAGGCCATATTTGTGGCCAAGGGGTACTATCAAGTTTAGGGGATTGACCATGAGGAGACCCTTTGTCTTGTAGCAAGGTACTCATCCATTAGATCAGTTATTTCTTTGGTTGCACAGATGGGATGTAAGATCCACCAGACGCATTTGAAAACAAAATTCCTCAATGGAGTTATTGAGGAGGTGTTGTATATCGATCAACCAGAAGGCTTAGAGACATTTGATCAGGAGTCTCATGTGTGCAAACTAAATCAAGGATCGTATAATCTCAAGCAAGCACCCTGTGCTTGGTACACCAAGATCGATAACTATCTCACTAGTTTGGGCATCACCAAAAATGAAGCAGATGGAAACCTCTATCATATCTTGGTAGAAGGTAATTTTTTTATCATTGTTTTATATGTTGATGAATTGATTTTAATTGGTGATGAGAAACTGATCAGATCTTGAAAGGAGGACATTGCAAGAGAATTTGACATGAAGGACATGGGTCTCATGCACTACTTCCTCAGATTGGAAGTATGGCAAGGAGATGGGGAATTGTTTGTATCTCAAGGAAAGTATACAAATGAGATACTACATCGGTTTCGCATGGAGAGTTGAAAACCCATGGAGGCACCTCAAGCAACCAACTGGAGGAAGGAGGATGCCACTTCAAGTGAGGAATTGGATATTACTATTTACCAGTAGTTAGTGGGTTCATTGATGTACCTTGTGAACACACGCCCATATATGTGCTATGCAGTAAACCAACTGAGACAAGCTATGGTTAGTCCAACCAAATTATTTTGGAGGGTGGCTAAGCATGTTTTACGATGCCTCAGAGGCATTAACCAGTTTGGACTATGGTACAGACGGATAGAGGGAGTGAATCTATGTGAAATGGAGATTGGGTGGTGTTATAGGTCGATTTGGGCACCATTCCCAATGATATGGTTAAATTGGACATCATCCCCAGAACCAATGAAATAGGGTCTATCATCCCCTATCATTTCAGTTGCTACATGCCCTAAGACAAAGAAAAAGAACAAATCATCCATGACTTCCATTGCAATGTTTCCAAGATTTGAAGTACATGTTATATCACCTGTGAGCTCACCAATGTGGCCTCTCAAGGGACTTACTGCTTTGCATATGCATTTACCTCCATTCAAGGGTGCTCTGCAAATCACTTTCCGACATTCAAGAGTGTGTTGGTCAAATGGGAAAGAAATTCTCATTGTTCCGGAATCTCCACATGGCTAGTGCCTTCTAGAAGAGTCCATATGTGTAAAAATTCGAATCCATGTGTCCATATAACACCTCTGAGCTTGGGAACATGTCTTGCCTATTATTAGAAATTCATTGATTGAGAAACTACCTTCAGCTGCTCTATAAATTGAGCACAAATCCTAGTGCTTGAAAGGAAGAATTTTGGTAAAGAAATGTTGTTGGTTTCTCAATTGAGTGTTTGATTAGAGTGATATGCTGATGGAGAGATGCTTATTGTGATGAGGCTAGGATGAATGCTGGAGCTGGTCACATCAAATCAATCACTGGTTGTAACCTCTCCCTTCTATCCATTAATAAAGATTGTTGCTCATTTTCCCACATATGTATCTATTTATCTTTCTATCTTTCATATCATGGATTCTTAGCTGATGTATATGTTTCATGTTTCATTTATTTAACTGATTAAGATAAATATCCATATGTATATTGCAATATCTTTTCTATTTAGTGTTTATACTTGTAGGAACTAGTCTGGTAATAAAATTTGGATTGGAAGCTACAGCAAGAGAGACAGAAGAAGAATAGGAAGCACTTGGATCACAAGTAAGTTCCTCTATCATTCTGTGTGTCTATTTACTCTTAGAGAAAGTGTCTGCAAAATATTTGATCTGTTTTTCTAAATGCATAGCACCACATTTAGGGAATGTGTTTTTATCCGTAATCCATAATTCCACATAAAAAATTGGCGACTCCACTGGGGAATTTCCATTCATCCTTGGTATTTTTTCCTCTGCTTATCCACCCAGTAGCATCTACTCTCAATTATTAGGCCTTTGAAGCAAAGAATTGCATTAGAAGTGTGTTTAGTAGCTTGAATTTTGTTCTCTGCTGCACCCAATGCACTGTCTCCCCTTAGAGACTGTGTTTCCCCCTAAGCCAACCAAATTCCCTTTGAATTTGTCATTTCCATCACATTCAACCTTTTGTTTGCTGTGTTTCAAATTGTCTGATACCTCATAGAGACCAATGAATTTTCCTGAATCTTCCTCCTTTGAAAAGCAAGTTTGTTCAATGTCTCTTTAAGTGTTTTTCTTTATCATTGACAAATCAAATTCAAAGTATTTTTATTTTTGCATTAGATCCATTTGTTTTCATAAAGGAAATTGTCATTAAATTCTTCATTTCTTGTAGGAAAAATTGTAGTTCCATTCTTCATTTTTCCTAAATGAGAAATTGTTGTTAAATTCATCGTTTCTCAAAGAAGAAAGCATTTTTTTTGTTGATTTGATGCATATAGTTTCCTTTTTGTATTCACATTAAGGGGACTAAAAAGACAAACCTGAATTTGCATATAGTGAATTGTGTGTTTGGCATAGGAAAAAATTAGGAAAGCTGCATATTAGTTTGTGCTCTTTGTTGTTTTCTCTCAAAACTGATTGCTCTTTCCCTTTAGTAGCTAAGATTTTCATTGAAAAAGCTAAAATTGAAAAGTTTTCTTATCATTTTAGTTTTCATTTTAGGAATTTCCATCACATCATCGTGGTGAACCTTGAAAGGAAAATTGATAAACAAGATCAACTTAAAATTTACATCAATTTACCTAAAAAAGCATTGGAACCATAATGATAAAATTTAGAAGGTCTAGGCTAGAGATGTGTTCCGGCATCGTAAAACATAGCAGATGTCATTAATTGTCTGTGATACATTCTGAGTGTGATACCTCACTTCACTTACGTAAGTATATCGTAGCTTGTCCACGTACCTTCGGGTATATCAAGCGGTGCTATAGTACGAAAAATATAAAGGGGTGATCTCACTGTTTTATTTCGCATAAGACAACGCTAATACTGACTTGGGCCTCCACGTACCTTCGAGTATATTTGGGAGGATAACTTTAGGTTGCTATCCATCCATAGTGAACCGAGTCGGCTGCCTTGTAAACTGTGATACACCAAACACAACATTTGGGGAGATTGCCTGCCCGTACTTCTTGGTTCACCAGGAGGTATTCTGCAGTTCACAGTTTCTTGGTAAACCTTTTGCCTAGCATTACCATTTTATTTTGTTTATTTTTTTTTGGTCATAAAATAAATCAGTCATCGTGGAAGAAGAAAATCCCTTTCCCCGTCGTTCACGTAGAATTTCATTGAAACCACCTTTAGCACCGGAAGTCACTTCTGGTCGGCGAAGGCGACATCGTTCTACCGAAACCAGTACCATTAGTACCTCTAGTGAAGCATCATCTTCCCATATACCAGAGTCGGCACAAGTTGTTTCTACAAATCCTAGTTTATATACTGTTGTAGAGACAGAGTCCTCACATCTACCCATGGTCACGATCCATCTAATCAGTGAGACCATACCTCCCGAACTCGACATTGTTCAACTGGAAGTTGATCCAAATCCTATCTCTTTTCTGCGAGAAAATATGCATCCTGAAGTCGAACGACTGGAAGTTGTTCCTGTATCGGTCACCCCAAAATCCATTGTAGCCATTGAGTCTCCCATATTGCATAGTCAACCTCCTAAAATATACTTTGGGCCTATGGGCTAAATCCTTCCACCTGATTTAATTTCGATTGAGGAAATCCCACAAGACGAAACACCTATACATACAACTCATTTTGGGGAGGATCTTTATTTGTACAAGTATTTTCCTCAATCACCTGCCTCTGCTTTTGTTGATCCTGTCTGTTCAAATTCCCGTCGATCCAATAGGGTATACATTTGGTCAAGTAACCATGCTTGAACCAACATCTTCGGCGGGACCATCTGTTCCAATTGCGTCAGCACCAGTTCTTGCTACCTTGTCGATGTTCACAACTTCACCAGAGTCATATTTACATGGTGGCCCTATGGTCCCATCAGGTTATAAATATTTATCTGGAATTTTCTTTGGTGCATCTTCAAACCCATGAAATTAACCAATGTCATTGTCCGGTATTCTAACTGGTAATCCTATAGTGAGTAATGAACAACTTGATCCTTTATATCCATCATCAAGGCAATATAAAGTTATTCCATCTAGGTCTATATCATCCAATACCATCTCAACTGGACTCCCTGCATTTGGAGAACAATATTTTTCGTCTTATTATACTCCTCATGCTGGGGGGAAACCTATGGTTACCCACATTGACAATACTCCATCATTTTTTGGTCAACCTAATGTTGAAATGAATGTTTATCATTGGCAGTCTACTCTGCCTATCCAACCACAGACAGTTTTACACTCGTATCAACCGGTTCAACTTGTTGCACCCACAACAATTCCACTTGTTAATACATCTTTACCCCTATTACAGACTCAAACTTTTGTACAACAACCGTTTCAGGCAGGGCCTTTAACTCAATACCCTCAAGTATTGGGCCCTCAGACTCCAACTCATCTGGCTAATTTACAACAACCTGTACTCGGAATCATTTATTCACAAGCTAGATTACCATATTATGGGATATCACAGCCATAACTGGGTTATACTTATCCTAAACCGAATCCAAGTTATCCTAATTTGGGTTATAATATTGATGGGCTGACCCCTTCGTAGCCACAGGCGCAAATGCCTCAACCTTCATTTCAACAAGTATCGTACCCAGGTTTTTGTCAACGAAATCCTCAAGCATTTGCCTATCAAAACAACCCCTATCTGGGTTACTAGAAATAGATTCCTTATGCTGGTGCTCAAAGGCCTGTTTCCCAAGCAATTCCATCATACCCTGGCTATGCTCAACCTGACCTTAATCGACAGTTTCCCTTTGTTGTAACTTTAGAGTTACCAGATTTAAATCGACTCACCAACAACCCAATCAACTATGCTCCTTGGTGGCCGGTGATACCTCATAAATTACCCTCAGATATACCTAAGTTCAATGGAAACCATGGGGAAGACCCATCGACTCATGTTATGACTTATCATTTATGGTGTTCATCAAACTCCTTAAATGATGAATTCGTTCGACTACGTATTTTCCAGCATATGCTCACCGGTCCGGATGCAAAATGGTACATTGAGTTACCTAGAGATTATTTTGATAATTTCACTGCCCTAGCTACTGTCTTTTTAACTCACCTCCAGTTACCCATACGATATGAAACTGGAACGAAAATCTTGACTAATTTTAAACAGACTAATGCTACTCACATTTCTGATCATATTCACGAGTGGCGTCGTCGTCGTAGAATGGTTAAGACATTTGTTCATGATCAGCTCCTTGCTGAGTGGTTCATTAAGTCCCTGTTATCATCTATAACTAAGGATGTGGCTAAGGGTGGCGTTGTCACTAAAGAGCAGGTTATTGCTCATGCCCAATATTTAGACTTGATTTATACTCAGTCTGGCATGCTCTACGAGAAAATTCCTAATGCGCCAATATCTAATTTTACTGTTCCTCCTCCATCAAAGGAATCTCATGTTGGAGACAGTATGATCGGTATTGAAATCACACATCATACTACTGCATTTGATCCTGCGACTTCTTTTGAAATCAATTTCGTGTCATTTTACAAAGGAAAACGTGACAAGCAACCCGGAAGCAAGAAAAAAGGGAAATCAAAGAAAAAACAAACTTTTACCCCATAGGAAAGATCATCTGATCAATCATCTAGAAATTGGAAACCTCGTTATCCATGCATAATCTATAATGAGGAACACTTTGTTTGGGATTTTCCTCACCGCACTGAAGTCTCAAAAATGGTTAAGGCCTCACATGCATCAACTATGTTGACAGATCCGTTTCCGAATCCAGACACAAATTTGGTTGCTACGGATTCATCATCTAGTTCCCAAGTGCTTATGTTATCTATCACAAAGGCATCGAAATATGTTTTGATGTCAATGCATAATAAATATTACGATAGTTAGGCCATTGATCAACCTACTACCTCGACCACGAATCCATCTACAGAATCGGTACCGCCACCTACTATTCCTGAATTGACAATCAAGCCATCGAAGGGAGTCATTCATAAATTGAAATTTAATCCTCGAGCTAGAGCTGCTCAAAATTATAATATAGTTGAATATTTGGCTCAATCCCCTTCAGCTATGTCAACGCTTGAGGTGCTACAAAATTTTCCCTTCCAGAATTAGGCTTTGTTGTCGGCAATCGGTGGAATTGATCTGACTGATTCTAATCTCGTAGTCTTTAATCATACGGGCTACGTACCACAATTACTAGCAGAATTGGCATTCTCCATACAAGTAAATGTTCTCAATAAACTTGTTCATCATACTATTATTGATGAGGGAGCATCTACGTGCATTGTGTCTCTAAACTGTTGGAATTCACTTGGCTCGCCGCACCTATCTCAATCATCAACAACGTTGAAGGCCTTCGATGGACGTACATATAAGCCTTGCAATATTATTAATAACCTGCATATTAAACTAGGGGGAAAAACAATGAATGTTGAAGTTGAGGTTGTTGAAGGACCCCTTGACTACAATATTTTACTCGGAAGGCCATGGGTATATGCTATGACTGCAATTATTTCTACATATTTTAGAATGATCGCCTTTCCACATAAAGGTGTTATCACAGTCATCAATCAACTATCCTTCTTTGCCTCTAGTTCATAGGTAAATAGAAGTGTTTCATTAGTCCATGCACCCCAACTCACACTTCAGAACATTGGTGTAGGACTCTTAAAGGATTCCAATCTCATGGGAACCTTTGCATTACTGCCGCCTGCGACATCGACAAAAATTGAAAGTATAGAGACCTGCTACATGATCTTTTCCACTCCATCTGGCTTAAGGGAGAGTACGAGTGATTCTAAAATTGTTATGTTGGATGAGTTTCTGCCACCCAACCCTATTGAGCTGGCATAGCAATCAATCTATCTGGCTTGGGCAGAGAATCTGAAATCATCGTCGCCGGTTGTTTGGGTCAATCGTTCCTTAGATTTTGGTACTCCATCTGATCCTTTTTCCTCAACTTTCTTGACAGATGAGAATATTTTGGAAACCATGATGTCAGAAGAAGAACCATGGGAAGATTATCATCATCATTCCCATCTTCCTGATTATGAAGAAAATAATCTTAGCGAACTATATCACCCATCACTAACAAATTTCTTTTCAAATTCTTTTCCTATTAATGCAATCGATTCTGAGCGAAATTTTTCAAATATTGAAGAAACCATTTCTATCAATATTTCGACGAAATATTTCGATAATGGTACTATTAATATGTACCCTGATGCCAAGCCGGTACGTCAATGCCTCCGTCATGTTCATCCGAAGAAGGCAGCTTCCATTAAAGCAGAAGTTGAAAAACTTTTGCGTGCTGGTTTCATTTACCCTATTCCGCTAACTGAGTGGGTTTCCAACATCGTTCCTATCATGAAAAAACAAGGAACCATCAGAGTGTGCGTCGATTATTGGGATTTCAATCTTGCTTGTCCAAAAGACAACTATCCTACTCCCTTTATCGACCAAATTATTGACGATTGTGCTGGATGTGAAATATTTTCGTTCATGGATGGATTTTCCGGCTACAATCAAATCAATATCCACCCAGAGGATCAGTATAAGACAACCTTCATTTGTCCCTAGGGAACATTTTCTTATAGGAAACTACCGTTTCTTTTAAAGAATGTTGGGGAAAATTTTCAGAGAGAAATGGATTATGCTTTCAATGACATCAAGCACATTGTTCAACCCTATCTAGATGATTTACCCATGCATTCATGAAATCAGATTGATCACTCGATGCATTTGAGAGCTATCATTTTACGCTGTTGACACTACAAAATACACCTCAATCCACATAAATGTGTGTTTTTTGTTGGTTCTGGTCGTTTTCTTGGATTCGTCGTCTCAAAAGAACGAATTCGAATCGACCCATTGAAGGTCCAGGCCATTATTGATTTGCCTGCACCATCAAATTTACTTCAGATACAAAAACTTTAAGGAAAGGCTAACTTCGTAAGGAGGTTCATACCCAACTACGCCGAAATGGCTAAAGGATTTACTCGGCTCTTGAAAAAGGGGATTCCGATCTATTATTTGAGTTGTAATCTCAATGATAAGGAAGTGAAGTATTCATACGTAGTCCAAGTAGAAAATGGGATAGAACATTTGATCTATTATTTGAGTCATAATCTCAATGATACAAAAGTGAATTATTCGTACGTAGAAAAACTTGCCTTGGAAGCTATTCAAGCTGTCCAAAGATTTTTCCATTATATCCTGTTCTGAAATACCATTGTCATTTCGGATTGCAACCCCATGACTTACATCTTATCACGTCAATTACTGGGGGGAAATTATTCAAAATGGATTGTCATTTTGCAAGAATTTGATTTGGAATTCATCAAATCCAAGTCAAAGAAGTCTTTAGTTTTGGCTGAGCTTCTCTGTGACCTTCCCTCTGATAGTACTGCTACTACGTTGGAACCATCTATTCCTGATGAGTCTCTATTTCTGATTGGATCATCTAATCCTTGGTATGGGGATTTTATCATTTATCTCCAGACCCAGAATTTTCGGCCTGATACCTCTCGGTTTGACCAGCAATGTATTCGATACCAAGCCAAAGATTATCTGATCGTCGGCGATACACTTTATCGTCATGGTGTCGATAAAATTTTAAGAAGGTGCCTCGCTGATAAGGAGGCCGAAAAGGTTTTAAATGATTGTCATGTTGGGACATGTGGTGGACATTTTTCTAGATACTCTACCACGTGGAAGATACTCCACGCCGGTTACTTTTGGCCTACCATATTTCGTCACTGCATCCTCGCAGTCAAAATTTTTCATGCGTGCCAAATATTTTATTGTAAAATCCGCAAACCGCCAGTGCCAATGCATCTTGTTGCCTTTGTAGGACTATTTTCGAAATGGGGAATTGACTTCATGACCTGTAACCCTTGTTTGTCTGGGGGGAATGGTTATATTATTGTCTTAGTAGACTACTTTACCAAGTGGGCCAAAGCGATGCCTACATTCAACAACATAGGATAAACAACTACATTGTTTTTATTTAATCATGTCATTGCACGGTTTGGGGTCCCACAAGCTATAGTCACAGATCATGGGAAGCATTTTCGCAACCACATGATGATTGAATTGACTTCCAAGTTAGGATTGTTACATGATAATTATACTCCTTATTATCCACAATCAAATGGACAAGTTGAGGATATTAAAAAATTTCTTAAATGAATGCTTCAACGAATGATAGGAGTTCATAAACGAAACTGGCATTTAATCCTGTACTCGTCCTTATGGGCGTACCGAACCTTGGTGAGAAACGAAACTAGATTTACCCCCTTTTCATTGGTGTATGGTCTGGAAGCTATCTTTCCAATCCAGTGTGACATACCGTTGTTAAAAATCGCAATCGACTTGTTACCTGACACCTCAGATGAAGAAGCACATCTTTTTAACCTCATCCATCTTTATGAAACGCGTCGTGAAGCCCAATTGGCCAACGAAGTGCATAAAAATACTTATAAAGTCGCAATATGACAAAAATTTCTAGCCTCGCATTTTCTCAGAGGATGCCTTGGTCCTTATTTATGATCAGGAAGTTGATGTAATAGGTACAGGGAAATTTGGACCATTATGGCACGACCCCTATATTGTCAAAAGAGTTCTTGCTAAGGGTGCCTACGAGTTGGTGGATTACGATGGAATTTCGTTGGCGCAGCCCTGAAATGGGTTGTATCTGAAAAGTTACTATGATTAATCATGAGCGTAGTAATTTTTTGTATTATATTGTATATATATGCTGTTGATTTGTATTCACTTTCTTAGTTTGTTTTTTATATTTTTCTTAACGTTAATAATCCGCTTTACATTTCATTGTAGATGTCTAAATCTTTGGAACCATTTGTTGGATATGCTGATGGTGCTAATCATAGTACGCAGAATCTATCCTCTGTAGCGTGGGCCATTTTCGCTCGAAACGACGAGTTAGTGAGTTTTCAAGGGATTTGTATCAGTAGATCGACAAACAATATCGCTGAGTATAGCGCGTTGATCGAAATTCTCTCTGATGCCATTTAATTTGGTATTAACCACATAATTATAAGGTTAGACTCACAACTTGTGGTATTACAACTTATTAGTGTTTATACTGTTAGAAATCCAACACTGCATCATTTGTTCCTAAGAGTTCGACTTGTGGAAAGACACTTTGATTTTATTCAATATCAACACATTTCCAGAAACTTGAACACATTGACTAATTATTTAGCTAATCATGTTATAGACAGACATTTGAAACAAATGTAAAGATACATTCACATAATTGAATAGGATTGCGCAATAAACATAGGAAAAAACTGAAATCAAATAGATAGATAGTTATAGGTTTTTACAAAAAATTGTGCCCAAGACACATTGGTCATCTAACCTCAAAATGTATGCAACATGTCAAAAGTAAACTAGTGATGCTCATGGTAACATGCTATAGATTTAGCTATCCTACGTAGTAACCGCATCTAGTGGTAAGAAACACCAATAGTGTGGCGTTGCAGTCGCATGGGTAACTATTTGATCCGACAATCCGGAATCCCGAAGATCAAACCCTCTATGTGCTGCCAAAGCTCAGACAAAGTCTTAGCCATGTCTAAATCCTGAAGGACTTCTCTCTCGATAACCCTCTCTGTTGGCTCTTTCGCTCCATGCTCGGGTTCCTCTACCGGTTGAAATCGACCAACATCTACATTACATTAAAACTTTAGTTTAGTCTTGGGAAAACATCAAAATACAAAAACATTGTATAAACCTTAGAAAAATCAAAAAACATGGTCAAAACATTCTTAATTTCACCCCACTTAGCACCTTCTAGTAAAGTTAAGTCTGGATCTCCTCGGACAGTTAAGCGCGCTTTAGCCAAGGGCATTTTCGGATGGGTGACCTCCCGGGAAGTCCTAGTTACCGGGTGCAAGCCTCGGAAATGTTGATTGATGCTATGTGGCTCATTTCACTAGTTTCAATCCCACTTCTTCAGCCCTGTGAGCATCACCCGATGCAATGAGTGCTAAGTGGACAATTCAAAAATCATGAAAAATTGGTCAGTTACGACTACCTCTCATGGAAATGGTCATAGATTAATGAATTAATTAATGAAGTTGAAACCCAAAAATGATATCAAATATAATGCACTGCGGAAACCCCCCATAGTTAAAATACAAAGAGTAAAGGGATCTCTACTTGAATGGTTCATGAGGCACAATACTTGCTAAGGTTTTGCAAATGGGGTAGCAAGCTAAGTGGGCTTGATTGTGGGGAAAACTCCAGAGTTAAGCACGCTTGAACCAGAGGATTTTTGGGATGGGTGACCTCCCAAGGAGTCCTGGTTACTAGGTGCAAGCCTCGGAAGTGTTGATTGATGCTATGTGATTCATTTCACTAGTTGCAATCCCACTTCTTCACCCCTGTGAGCATCACCCAATGCAATGAGTGCTAAGTGGACTATTCAAAAATCATGAGAAATTGGTTTGTTACGACTACCTCTCATGGAAATGGTCACAGATGAATGACTTATTTAACGCAGTTGAATCCCAAAAATGATATCAAATATAATGCACTGCGGAAACCCCCCATACTTAAAATACAAAGAGTAAATGGATCTCTACTTGAATGGTTCATGAGGCACAATACTTGCTAAGGTTTTGAAAATGCGGTAGCAAGCAGAGTGGGCTTGATTGTGGGGAAAACTCCACAGTTAAGCGCGCTTGATCCAAAGGAGTTTTGGGATGGGTGACCTCTTGGGAAGTCCTGGTTACCAGGTGCAAGCCCCTGAAGGGTTGATTTATGCTATGTGATTCATTTAACTAGTTTCAATCCCATTTCTTCACCCCTGTGAGCATCACCCAATGCAATGATTTTTAAGTGGACTATTCAAAAATCATTAGAAATTGGTCAGTTAAAAATACCTCTCATGGAAATGGTCATAGATGAATGACTTAATTAATGAAGTTGAATCCCAAAAATGATATCAAATATAATGCACTCCGGAAACCCCCCATACTTAAAATACAAAGAGTAAAGGGATCTCTACTTGAATGGTTCATGAGGCACAATACTTGCTAAGGTTATGCAAATGGGGTAGCAAGCTAATTGGGCTTGATTATGGGGAAAACTCCACAGTTAAGCGCGCTTGAGCAAGAGGAGTTTTGGGATGGGTGACCTCCCGGGAAGTCCTAGTTACTGGGTGCAAATCCCATAAGTGTTGATTGACGCTATGTGATTCATTTCACTAGTTTCAAACCCACTTCTTCACCCCTGTGAGGATCACTCGATGCAATGAGTGCTAAGTGGACTATTCAAAAATCATGAGAAATTAGTCATTTACGACTACCTCTCATGGAAATGGTCATAGATAAATGACTTAAGTAACGAAGTTGAATCCCATAAATGATATCAAATATAATGCACTGCGGAAACCCCCCATACTTAAAATACAAAGAGTAAAGGGATCTCTACTTCAATGGTTCATGAGGCACAATACTTGCTAAGGTTTTACAAATGGGGTAGCAAGCTAAGTGGGCTTGATTGTGGGGAAAACTCTAGAGTTAAGCGCGCTTGAGCCAGAGGAGTTTTGGGATGGATGACCTCCCGGGAAGTCCTGGTTACTGGGTGCAAGCCCCGGAAGTGTTGATTGATGCTATGTGATTCATTTCACTAGTTTCAATCCCAGTAATTCACCCCTATGAGCATCACCCAATGCAATGAGAGCTAAGTGGATTATTCAAAAATCATGAGAAATTGGTCAGTTACGACTACCTCTCATGGAAATGGTCATAGATGAATGACTTAATTAACGCAGTTGAATCCCAAAAATGATATCAAATATAATGCACTGTGGAAACCCCCCATACTTAAAATACAAAGAGTAAAGGGATTTCAACTTGAATGGTTCATGAGGCACAATACTTGCTAAGGTTTTGCAAATGGGGTAGCAAACTAAGTGGGCTTGATTGTGGGGAAAACTCCACAGTTAAGCGTGCTTGAGCCATAGGAGTTTTGGGATGGGTGACCTCCCGAGAAGTCCTGGTCACCGGGTGCAAGCTCCAGAAGTGTTGATTGACACTATGTGATTCATTTCACTAGTTTAAATCCCACTTCTTGACCCCCGTGAGCATCACCTGATGCAATGAGTGCTAAGTGGACTATTCAAAAATCATGAGAAATTGGCCAGTTACGATAACCTCCCATGGAAATGGTCATAAATGAATGACATAATTAACGAAGTTGAATCTGAAAAATGATATCAAATATAATGCACTGCGGAAACCCCCCATACTTAAAATACAAAGAGTAAAGGGATATCTACTTCAATGGTTCATGAGGCACAATACTTGCTAAGGTTTTGCAAATGGGCTAGCAAGCTAAGTGGGCTTGATTGTGGGGAAAAATCCACAGTTAAGCGCGCTTGAGCCAAACGAGTTTTGGGATGCGTGACCTCCCAGGAAGTCCTAGTTACCGGGTGCAAGACCCGGATGTTTTGATTGACGCTATGTGATTCATTACACTAGTTTTAATCCCACTTCTTCACCCCTGTGACCGTCAAGCGATGTAGTGAGTGCTAAGTGGACTATTCAAAAATCATGAGAAACTGGTCAGTTACGACTACCTCTCATGGAAATGGTCATAGTGAATGACTTAATTAATGCAGTTGAATCCCAAAAATGATATCAAATATAATGCACTACGTAAATTCCCCATACTTAAAATATAAAGAGTAAAGGGATCTCTACTTGAATTTTTCATGAGGCACAATACTTGCTAAGGTTTTGAAAATGGGGTAGCAAGCTAAGTGGGTTTGATTATGGGGAAAATTCCACAGTTAAGCGTGCTTGAGCCAGAGGATTTTTGGGATGTGTGACCTCCCGGGAAGTCCTGGTTACTGGGTGAAAGCCTCAGAAGTGTTGATTGACGCTATGTGATTCATTTCACTAGTTTCAATCCCACTTCTTCACCCCTGTGACCATCACCCGATGTAATGAGTGCTAAGTGGACTATTCAAAAATCATGATAAATTGGTTAGTTACGACTACCTCTCATGGAAATGGTCATAGATGAATGACTTAATTAACGGAGTTGAATCCCAAAAATGATATCAAATATAATGCATTGAGGAAACCCCCCATACTTAAAATACAAAGAGTAAAGGGATCTCTACTTGAATGGTTCATGAGGCACAATACTTGCTAAGGTTTTGCAAATGGGCTAGCAAGCTAAGTGGGCTTGAGTGTGGGGAAAAATCCACAGTTAAGCGCGCTTGAGCCAGAAGAGTTTTGAGATGGGTGACCTCTCGGGAAGTCCTGCTTATCGAGTGCAAGCCCCGGAAGTGCTGATTGACGCTATGTGATTCATTTCACTAGTTTCAATCCCACTTCTTCACCCCTATGAGCATCACCCGATGCAATGAGTGCTAAGTGGACTATTCAAAAATCATGAGAAATTGGTCAGTTACGACTACCTCTCATGGAAATGGTCATACATGAATGAATTAATTAACGAAGTTGAATCCCAAAATTGATATCAAATATAATGCACTGTGGAAACCCCCCATACTTAAAATACAAAGAGTAAAGGGATCTCTACTTGAATGTTTCATGAGGCATAATACTTGCTCAGGTTTTGTAAATGGGATAGCAAGCTAAGTGGGCTTGATTGTGGGGAAAACTCCAAATTTAAGCGCGCTTGAACAAGAGGAGTTTTGGGATGGGTGACCTCCCAGGAAGTCTTGGTTACTGGGTGCAAGCCCCAGAAGTGTTGATTGATGCTATGTGATTCATTTTACTAGTTTCAATCCCACTTCTTCACCCCTGTGAGCATCACTCGATGCAATGAGTGCTAAGTGGACTATTCAAAAATCATGAGAAATTGGTCAGTTACGACTACCTCTCATGGAAATTGTCATAGATGAATGACTTAATTAACGAAGTTGAATCTGAAAAATGATATCAAATATAATGCACTGCGGAAACCCCCCATACTTAAAATACAAAGAGTAAAGGGATCTATGCTTGAATGGTTCATGAGCCACAATACTTGCTAAGGTTTTGCAAATGGGGTAGCAAGCTAAGAGGGCTTGATTGTGGGGAAAAATCCACATTTAAGCACGCTTAAGCCAGAGGAGTTTTTGGATGGGTGATCTCCCGGGAAGTCCTGGTTACCGGGTGCAAGCCCCGGAAGTGTTGATTGATGCTATGTGTTTCATTTCATTAGTTTCAATCCACTTCTTGACCCTTGTGAGCATCACCCGATGCAATGAGTGCTAAGTGGGATATTCAAAAATCATTAGAAATTGGTCAGTTACGACTACCTCTCATGGAAATGGTCATAGATGAATGACTTAATTAACGCAGTTGAATCCCAAAAATGATATAAAATATAATGCACTGCGGAAATCCCCCATACTTAAAATAAAAAGAGTAAAGGGATCTCTACTTGAATGGTTCATGAGGCACAATACTTGCTAAGGTTTTTCAAATGGAGTAGCAAGCTAAGTGGGCTTGATTATGGAGAAAACTCCACAGTTAAGCACGCTTGACCCAGAGGAGTTTTGGGATGGGTGACCTCTCGGGAAGTCCTGGTTACTGGGTGCAAGCCCCAGAAGTGTTGATTGACGCTATGTGATTCATTTCACTAGTTTCAATCCCACTTCTTCACCCCTGTGAGCATCACCCGATGTAATGAGTGCTAAGTGTACTATTCAAAATTCATGAGAAATTGGCCAGTTACGACTACCTCTCATGGAAATGGTCATAGATGAATGACTTGATTAACGTAGTTGAATCTTAAAAACTATATCAAATATAATGCACTGCGGAAACCCCCCATACTTAAAATAGAAAGAGTAAAGGGATCTCTTCTTGAATGGGTCATGAGGCACAATACTTGCTAAGGTTTTTCTAATGGGGTAGCAAGCTAAGTGGGCTTGATTGTGGGGAAAACTCTATAGTTAAGCGTACTTGAGCCAAAGGAGTTTTTGGATGGGTGTCCTCTCGGGAAGTTCTGGTAACCGGGTGCAAGCCCCAGAAGTGTTGTTGACGCTATGTGATTCATTTCACTAGTTACAATCCCACTTCTTCACCCCTGTGAGCATCACCCGATGCAATGAGTGCGAAGTGGACTATTCAAAAATCATGAGAAATTGGTTAATGACGACTACCTCGCATGGAAATAGTCATAGATGAATGACTTAATTAACGAAGTTGAATCCCAAAAACGATATCAAATATAATACACTATGGAAACCCACCATACTTAAAATAAAAAGAGTAAAGGGATCTCTACTTGAATGGTTCATCAGGCACAATACTTGCTAAGGTTTTGCAAATGGGGTAGTAAGCTAAGTGGGCTTGATTGTGGGGAAAATTCTGTTAGCCCCCCCATAAATTCCTAGATAAGCAAGCAGGGGGCTAAATTGTTTGTTGAGCCTTCAAGGAATGCATTTCCTTGGTAAAACATCATCCTTGAAGCCTCTTCATGCTCTTTTCCCTTTGATTTTTTTCCTCTGCTGTTCTTGAGTCAATAAACCTCACTGATGATGATTAATTGTGCTCCTAAAGGCCTTCATTTTCCCCTTGTACCCCTGCAGAATTTTTCATTTCATCCCTTGTCCCCTTTTTCAAAGCCTCCTTTTCACCCCAAAATCCCTCCCTTAGTCGTTCTAAATCATCCCAAAATCCCCTCTAAATCCTACACAAACCCCTGGTGTGGTTTAGATTCCCTTTTTTCCCCTATCGTTACCCTTTATTGGCCTTAAAATGTACTAAAAATGGGCCAAAAAAACCATTTCCCACCCTAGGACAAGCCTAGCCCCCTTCGGCCAGCCCCCTAAAACCGTTTCCCACGTGACCTGGGTGCTAGAACCTGACGCTAACGCGAAAGGCGCTTATCGCAAATGTGTATCGGGAGCTTTTTGAGCCGTCGATCTATACAAATCGGACGGTCGTCGCAAGCTCCATGGCACCCGTGGCCCACTCTGTTTTCCCCTCCGATCACATCACAACCATCCAATCAACCCGTAGATCAACGTTCCGTATTTCCCCCGCCCGGTGGTCCCCGCAAACGCGCCCTATTCAAAATCCGTTGGTTTCCATCGCACTGCCTTTGAGAGGCGGGCGGTATTTTTCATTTCGGAGCGATTCCACTCATCGCATGACGCGTGGCTCCGCGCACTATTCATAAACCTCCCTCCATTGTGCATTAACGTTCGTCCATAGATCTGGCATGATATTGTTGTACATCGTCCGATCTGGGGCGGGCCATCCGACGGTAGTTGCACCACGAAGTTGCGCGGGAGTTAATCCAAGGAAAATAGACCCCTGGCCCACCATTTGTTTCCCTCCTTCGTGTCCTCAGCCGTCAATCTCCTCCTGAGATCGGACGGTCCAGATTTAACGTATGCCCCGCCATCGACCGGGTCCCGCCACGTCACCATCCCATGTGTTTTTGTCGCACTTTCGCTTGTCTTTTTATATATTCCATTATAAGGTCAAATTCTAAGGTTCTGCATTCAAATTTCCATTCTCGCCACCTTCGACTACATCTCCCGCTGATCCACTACGTCCCTCCACAGTATCCTCGGCATTCATTGTCCTCGTCCATGCCACGCTGCCATTTTCACAATCATCCATGCCACCCTCCCCGTGCATGTTTTCTTAATGTGGTTTCGTGTTTTGCAGGGTTACAGGGAAGCAGAAAACCGCCATGGTTCATATGCACTATGGTAGTGACATAATGCACAGAAGAGGCTGCATTCAGAGCCTGATATTACACGAAAATGCCCGGGGGGGTGCCTGCTGCACAGATTTCATCAAAGGACAGAGTTAAAACTTTGCAAAATCTCTCCGGCGCCATTAAATCCCAGATTGCATAGACAGAGACAATCACAGGAGCGGCAAAGGGTATCAAAAATTTTTTAAAGGACTTAAAAATCCTAAACGTTGAAGATTAAGAGGCTTAATCCACAGTCAACACAGTTATTAGTTTGGCAGAAAGTCTCGAAGACCTGATAGTGCATTGATTACACCACATAAGAGAAATCTGCATCAGTACGTAAACATTTTGGGCAATTAGCAAAAGGAGGCATGAACATAGCTAATACAGGATTGAGTACAAAAGAGACAGAACAACGATTTCACCAGGGAAGTTACTACAGATTGTCAGAAGCAATTATTTGGAAGTATGGGAGTCCTCATAGCCCATCCTTCACTTAATTCACATTGAGAAGATACAATAACTCTCCAGATGTTTTCCTTCTCAAGAACACCCTACGGGTGATCGCCGTCATGACAAAATAGCCTCAAACGAGCTACAAAGTTATGGATCCTGTCAAGAAATAAATGAAATATTTAAGACACAACATGGAGCATTCAAAACACCTTCTCCGATCTCCGATTTTCATTAAAACTATCCACACCTACTTTCCTCATTTTCCCTATAAAGACTCTTCGAAGTCTCATTGTAAAAGGTTTGCATTTTGTGATTTCTAAAGTAATACATATTGCTACTTTGAAGAAGCGTTGGTGTTCTGAAAGAGTGTGAAGATCTGTGTTTTTCTGTTGATGAAGGAGGCAGGACCATCAGATCCCTGAGCCTGGTTTTGGTGAAGTAATTCTTATAGTCAATGTTATTTCTTGTGTTTTCCACTTTGTTCCATCATGCTTTGCCTACAGTAGGATAAAAGGTTTAGGCAGAGAAATGTATCTTAGAAGCACCTCTGACATGTTTATCCTTCACTATTTATATGTTTTCTGCTACTGAATGTGACAGGGTAGTCTAATAGCTCTCTTTATATTCAGTTTGTTTTACTTCAGAAATGGTTAATTCGGTTGTGTTAAAGACTGTTTAGGCATTCCCTCTTTCTTTACCACTGAATATTGTATCTGGAGTCTACTTTTGATTATGAATGCTTGCAGTTTGACAATGAGGTTTTGTCTCAATCATACCCTCTGTTCCTTATTATTATCATTGTGTTAAAGGCCCCTATAATTGCAGTCCTAGATGTCTTAGGCGTTCCCTCTTCTTTGAGTGCAATTGTATGCCTTTGTCGGTTAAGCTCTCAAAGGTGAACTTGTAGGAGGAAATAGGGCGCTCCCCGAATCCTATAATTCATTCTGAGGGTTTAGTCTGCATTTCTCTTTCTTTGAGTGTTATATTGATTAAGTCCAAAGTAGTGAGCTTACTGGAGGAAATAGGGCGTTCCCCGAATCCTTTAAGCCATTGTGAAAGGGTTTGGTTTGTTGTTCACTCTTAGTCCTTAATGTCCATGCCATTTCACCTATATTATTCAACAGATCCTTGACTAAGTTAGATTTTCCCTTTGGTTTCCCTTCCTCCTCAGCCAGAACTATTTGGACTTCACATGACTCCATTGCCCAATGGCTTGTAGATTCCCATGCTCTATCTATACTGCATGAAACATACTTGTCCAACCAAAAAAAACAAACAACCTTGAACCCCATAACTAGCCTAAAATCAACTTCTAATATTTTCAAGATACATCTTTATAAATATATTGAGAGATCCCTCTCTGAGACTAGGAGGGCTAGATCCTAGAGCTCTAAAGTTTGGTTTGTATGTTTCCTTGTCTTTTGGTAAGCCAATCTATCAAAACACAGGACCCAAACATAATGGCGATCACGGTGGGACATATTGAGTATATGATAGTCTAGCAAACTCTTTTAGACTCAATAAGTCCTTAAATGACCATATAAACTTAGAAAAACCCAAAAACACTTCAGATTGGCTTCATAATAAACATGGTGGTGGAACCATAATACACTTTACCTTCAGAAAAGCTAAATATTTTCCGCCTGGCGACTCCACAGTTCCTAAAAGACCAAAAGACTCCACTGGGAGACCAGTCTCATCACCACACCATCCATACTTAAGGAAACTCTGAGCATTAGTTTTCTTTGTTAAAGATAGTTTGCCTCTTAAAGATTGTCATATCCGGCTAGCTTTCCCCTTTATTGGATCTAAGACTTAACATACTGGCTTCGAGAAAAATCCATACCAGAGCCTATCCCAATCCAAATCCTCCCGAAATAATTGACAATCTAGAGAGCATTCTTTGGAATTCCCTCACGTCTAAGGATCCAACTATTTTCAGACCCATTTATAGAACTAACTCAGCGCCTGAAAACCTAGCAGCCCTATCAGATACTCAAGCTGATTCAGCCTTACCCGGTAATTTACCTAGGACTAATTCATTCAATGGTACAGAGCAGACAGACTTTGAGCCTCCAAAATCACCACCACATAGTGCTCAACATATTAGTGACAGAGAAACTCCTCCATCGACATCTCCTGATATTCACTTCATTCATAACTTAGGTCTCACTCACCCGAAATCTACTCAACAGTTGGTTACTGGACCAAGTATTTCTGTCATCTATATACCTGTTGCTCAAGCTAATCCTTTACCTCCACAAAACACTTCCATGGAAGCCTGGTATGCCCCACTAGTGCTACCACAACCTTTGGTTCCCTTACAAAATGACTATCAATCTAAGATTCCCCATTTCACCGGAAAGGGATCTACCACAGCTCAACAACATGTAGATGAAATGGGAGATGCATTTGATTACATGGAAATAGATGATGAGACCATTAAAATGAGAATATTCGCTCAGAGTTTAGGAGGAGAAGTAAAGAAGTGGTTTAAAGGCTTAACTCCTAATAGCATTCATGATCTCCCCTCATTACATCAAGCATTCGTTACAAGTGGGAAGTCAAAAGCAACCCTCTCCAAATACTAGCAGAGTATCAGAGCCTTAAAAGAAATCAGGGAGAGAGCGTCCTTGCTTACTCCACTAGGTTTAACAGCATCTATGATGCCCTTCCACCCCACATGAAACCTCCCCAAGGCATGGTATTAGTGAAATATCATGAAGGTTTCGATGCTGATATGGCCTATAACCTGAGAGAAAGAGATTATGCAACCCTAGAAGACATGCAGAAGGGAGCGGTGAGTGTGGAAGCAAACCTAATTGAAAAAAGAGCCAGGATGAGATCGGAAAAGAGGGTGAATTATAAAGATGACACTACACCCTCCACATCTGGCTCAAAAACAGAAAAGGTGTTGGAAGAGATGATGAAAAGGATGAGCATACTAGAGAGAACACAGCCAAGAGACAATCAGAGCAACTCCCAAAACAAAAACAGAAATCAAAATTTTACGAGAGAAAACAATCCAGGTGGGAAAAGAGATAACGACCAGCAAATTAGAGCTCCTTTCCAACAAAACTACGTAGATCAAGAGGAAGAAGAGATTGAAAATTTGGGAGAAAACCATATGAACCTGATCGGATCAGACATTGGGGATGATGTTTTCCTCACCGAAGAAGAACAAGGTTTCTTCTCTTCAGAACCAGAGGAAGATATACATGAGGAGTCTGATGATTATAGATTGGGGTTTGAAAATGCAGTCATGGAAATACACAAACACTATGATCTAAGAAGCAAAAGGAACATAGATAATCCAAATGACAAGAACATTAGCTCAACTGTTAGGAAAAACACAGAAAATCAGCCTAAGAAAATAGCAGAAAAAACCCGCGTTTTGACTAAGAAGATAGATTTGAACAAAGAGAAAAACAGCCAGCCAAATGCTGAAGAAAGTTTCCCTAGCACCTTTGCTAGTGGCCCTGTTAAAATAGCCTAGTTAGACAGTCCTAATAAAACTCAGCAAGTCAAGATTGCTGAAAGGAATGTAACTGAGAAAACATATGTAAATGTAACAAAGGCGATAGTCCCTTTCAGCCTAGAGGGAGAAATTGCAAAGATCAAAATCAACATACCTCTGGCTGAATTAGTGACCCAGGAAGTGTACAGAAACCAGGTCCTAAAAGCTCTGAATATACATGTTGATACTGCTACTCTGAACTTGACAGACGATAAACCAGAGTTATTGTTTGGTCCTAAAATTGAGGGAAAATATCAAGAAGGAGATGTGCCTCCCTTCTACGTCGGTCTAAACATACATGACAAAATTTTACATAATGTCATGTTGGATTCAGGAGCATCACACAACCTTATGCCTAAAGCAGTAATGGAAAGCCTAAGCTTAGAGATCACTAGACCCTATAAAGACCTGTATTCCTTTGATTCCAGAAAGGTCAAATGCTTGGGGTTAATTAAAGATCTGTGTGTTAACTTATCCCAAATTCTTGCTAATAATCTCGTAATGGACGTAGTAGTAGCTGACATTCCCCCAAAATATGGAATGTTTTTATCTAGATCGTGGGGAGCTAAGATTCAGGGCAGCCTTCAAATGGATATGTCTTATGCCACCATACCAGTATTTGGTCAAACCAGAATATTATATATTGAAACCCTCATGAAATACATGGTGAGCAGCAAGGACAAACCTCACAACACCCCTATTTACTCCAGCCCTTTCAGATTTAGATTCCTTCATTTTATACAACGAAGATGAGGTCATCCCCACAGAGAAAGAAATCGAGCAGGACATTAGTACACCAGAACATTCAGGGTTATCTCCTTCTAAACCTCCAGATGCCTCGACCCCTAACAGCCTTGAGCAACACAAAACCAATGAACATGAAACATAAACACTTTGGAAAATGAGTTTCGATGGCTCTTGCAGCAAAAGTAGTGCAGGGGTTGGGGTTTGGATACACAACTCAAACAAAGGACATGCCAGCAAATTAGAATTTTCATGTACTAATAATATTGCAGAATATGAAGCCCTACTCCTTGGGCTGCACATACTTAAATATTTGAAGGCTAAAAAGATATCTGTGATGGGAGATTCTGAGTTAATCATCAGACAAATCAAAGGGGAATATGCAACCAAAAACCCCAGGCTCAGAGAATATAGGAACACTGTTTTAGACCTCCTGAAAACTTTCAAAAAATATGAACTGGTGTTCATACCAAGAGCCCAAAACCACCTGGCCAACGAACTTGCCTTTGCTACTAGTAACTGCCAGATACCACAAATAGAGGAACAACTCATCATAAAGTTAAAGAACAGACCAACAGTGCCCGATAATGAATATCATTGGCAGGTTTTCATCAATGACAAACATATAGAGGATTTCCTGCAATCAAAGGAGTATGCCACAACATCACCAAGTTTCAACCATGAAAAGGAATGTTCGGATGGGGAAAAAATTTCTGAAACAGAGCCCCCCTCCCCTACTAATATAAATTAGCTGGGTGATATTTTCAAAGCAAATTTATCTGATGACCCAGGGCCAAAAGGACCTTGAAATTCTAGAGTGAAAAGGTGATACCATACCCAAAGGCCTTGCACCCCTAGAACAGCTTTTTGATTTCAACGATGTGGCTAAAGAACCAAAGGCAGAACCCATGGAAACTAATGTGGAAGAGCACAATATAGGCAGCCCAACTGAGCCTAAAATGATTAAGTTATCTAGCACCCTGCCTACCCACATCAAACAACAATACATAGCACTCTTCAAAGAGTTTATAGATGTCTTTGCATGGGAGTATAAAGATTTGAAATCATATGACACTAGCATCATTCAGCACAAGATCCCCCTGAAGGAAAATCAAAAACATTTTAAATAGAAATTAAGGAGGATAAACCCCGTCTTATTGCCTACAGTAGAAAAATAAATTAAGAAGATGTATGATGCAGGGATCATTGTTCCTGTCAGATACTCAAAATGGGTCTCCAATCTGGTATCTGTCAGGAAGAAGACAGGGATATTAGGTTGTGTATAGACTTCAGACCTCTGAATAGAGCCTCGCTGAAAGGTAACTACCCTTTGCCAAAAATGGACCACATTCTGCAGAGGGTAGCTGGGTCAAAAATAATATCCTTACTGGATGGGTTCTCGGGTTATAACCAAGTGTTAGTCCTCCCAAGTGATCAAAATAAGACAAGCTTTACCACACCATGGGGAACATTTATGTATGTCAAAATTCCATTTGGCTTGATGAACGCAGGGGCCACCTTCCAGAGGGTCATGGACATAGCCTTCTCAGAAGACATAGGCTACTTTATAATCATCTACCTAGATGATATCACGGTTTTCTCCAAAACTGATGAAGAAAATTTAGAACATCTAAGGAAAGTTTTTGAGAAATGCAGAAGATTTGGCTTGTCTTTAAATCCCAAAAGACACTCTTTGGCCTCCAAGAATGAAAGCTTCTTGGTCATATAATCTTTGAAGAAGGGATAAAAATAGATCCTAAAATAATTGAGGGCATATTGAATATCAGTCACCCCAGGAATCTCAAAGAATTACAGTCTTTCATTGGAAAGATTAATTTTTTGAGGAGATTCATCCCCAACCTTGCCGAGCTATTGAAAAACATCACTAACATTCTTAGGAAAGAAGTAGGTATCAAATGGACAATGCAGGCTAAATAGTCATTCGAACTGGTAAAGAAATCCCTTACTCAAGCACCAGTCCTCATCAGTCCTGATTTCACCAAAGACTTCCATATTTTTTCTTTGCATCGGAACAGAAAATAGCTGCAGTATTGTTGCAAAAGAATAACTCGGGGCATGAACAAACCATATCATTTTTCAGAAAAGCCTTAAGAGATGCCCCACTCAAATACAACATCATGGAAAAGCAAGCCCTGGCACTGGTTAAAGCATTAAAGGATTTCAGGGTGTACATCTTACATTCACACATCATTGCCTTTGTGCCACACACCGTAGTCAAAGATATTCTATGTCAGGACCCCGATGGTAAAAGGGGAAAGTGGATTGCCACTATTCTGGAATATGACTTAGAAATCATGCCTACCAAACTCATCAAGGGACAAGGATTAGCGAAACTCATGGCCGAGTCCAATTACAAGGTTCTAGATATGAATATGGTTGATGCCTTAGAAGAGATAGAAGAGTTCCCAACACCATTTACTGAAGAAACGCTCACGAACTCTCCATGGCATGCTGATATTATCTATGTGCTGCTTTACTTAAATGATCCTCCTTCTTTGTCAAAAACAAAAGCTAGATTTGTGAAACAAAAGGCTTTAAAATATTGCATGATAGATGGAGTTTTATATTAGAACAATGTTGTTGGGATACTACTAAAATGTTTACTCGAGAGGGATGCAAGAAAAATCATGCATGAAATGCATGAAGGAGAATGTGGAGGGCACTTAAATTGGAATACCACAGCAAACAAAATCCTCAGATTAGGTTATTATTGGCCCACCCTTTTTCTAGACACCCACAAACTAGTAATGTCTTGCCACAAATTCCAGATTTTCGATGGTAGGAGAAAGCTCTTTCCCTTACCCTTGAAGCCTATTAGTGTTGAAACACCCTTCCAATAGTGGGGTTTGGACTTTATAGGGGAAATCCATCCACCCTCCTCGGCCCAGCATAAATGGATCCTCACAGCCACAGATTATTTTACCAAATGGATAGAGGCCATACCCACTAGGAATGCTACTGACTTTGTCATTATTAAATTCCTTGAGACCAACATATTGTCCAGATTTGGCTGTCCTAGGAAAATAATCACAGACAATGCTGCTGCCTTTAAATCCAAAAAGATAGTTGATTTTTTCCATAAATATCGGATCACCTTGGGCCACTCTACTGCCTATTACCCCCAAGGAAATGGACTTGTTGAATCTTCTAACAAGAGCCTTATCAACATCATCAAAAATTTGCTGGAGCAGAATAAAAAAACAAGGCATGGTAAGCTTGTTCATGCTTTGTGGGCTAACAGGTTAACCACCAAAAAGTCAATCAACACATCCCCCTATCAGCTGGTCTATGGCATGGATGTTGTTTTCCCAACATCCTTGGGAGTTCCAGTCATGAAACTCCTGTAGGAGGTTCAAATTGAAGAAAATGATATGAAGAGAAGGATCAATCAGACCATCCACTTGCAGTAGACTAGAGAGGAATTTTACCAGAGAACTCAAGCAGTCTAAGAAAGCATCAAAAGGCAGTTTGAAAAAAAGACTAAAGAAAATGACTTCCAAGTTGGGAACGTGGTGCTCAAATGGGATTCAAGGAGAGAAGAAAAGGGAAAACATGGTAAGTTTCAGAACCTATGGAAAGGGCCCTACATTATCCATTCTTTAAGAGGGCACAATGCATTTTTCCTGCAGGAACTGAATGGTGAAGAAGTGTTAGGTGGTCCTGTCAACGGCAGGATACTTAAACACTACTTTTGTCAAGAGTCTTAAGACTACAGAGTTTTTCATCCATTGTACATACCATTTGTTTAAAAAAAAAAAAAAAAAAAATGAAGAGAGAAGGCAGAAATAAAACAAGAAAGGTATAGCCTCGTACCAAAAAGAGAGGTTCAAACATGCTAAAAATATGAACCTAGAAGTATCAGAAATATGGCTCCAATTCTCTCAAAACTTGAGGCAAAAAGAAAAGCAGGGCTGGTTCTAATACACTCAAAACTTGAACCAACAAAGAAGAAGAAATCAGCTCTAACAAACTCAAAACCAGAGTTGGAGTGAAGAAGAAAGTGACTCTAACAAGCTCAAAATCCGAGTCATAGAAAGAAGGAAGGATACTCTTTCTTTTCAGAATTTCAAGCCTTCTAGATTTTGTAATTTTTGCTAACTTTTAGTTCATGTGCAGTTGGTTGCTATACCATGGACCTGCAGCAAACCAGACAGTCTAATCCTGGTTTGACTGTATTTTCAATTTTTGTCTTAGAATATAGAGAATGAAAGCCTGTCGGACTGTTTAAACTTGACAGGTATTAGATTAGGTAGAGAAGTTATGAGACCAACTGTTTAATCTGGTCTCATGGAGGAATAAGGGTAGCATTAGATAGGTTTGTTTTCCTGTTTGAAAAATAAAATGTTGAACAAGAGTTTGCCAGTCCAAGTGCACTCAAAAGAAGAGAAAATTCTAGGACAGTAGGAATGGGTAGGTAGAAATGTTGTTTTGAAGAAATGACAGTTTTAAGGTTGTTGCAAAGGTTATCAGATCAAAAGAAAAGCTGCTACCCAATGGAAAGTCACTAGTCTGTGAAACCAGAGATTACTGAGGTTCTGGACACCTAAAGGGCAAGCTGTCCTCCCCAAGTGGAGCCATTGTTAGCCCCCCCATAAATTCCTTGATAAGCAAGCAGGGAGCTAAATTGTTTGTTGAGCCTTCAAGGAATGCATTTCCTTGGTAACACATCATCCTTGAAGCCTCTTCATGCTCTCTTCCCTTTGATTTTTTCCCTCTGTTGTTCTTGAGTCAATAAGCGTCACTGATGATGATAAATTGTGCTCCTAAAGGCCTTCATTTGCCCCTTGTACCCCTGCAGAATTCTTCATTTCATCCATTGTCCCCTTTTTCAAAGCCTCCTTTTCGCCCCAAAATCCCTCCTTTAGTCCTTCTAAATCATCCCAAAATCCCCTTTAAATCCTACACACACCCCTGGTGTGGTTTATATTCCCCTTTTTTCCTCTATCGTTACCCTTTATTGGCCTTAAAATGCACTAAAAACAGGCCAAAAAACCCATTTCCCACCTTAGGACAGGCCTAGCCCCCTTCGGCCAGCCCTCTAAAACCGTTTCCCACGTGACCTGGGCACTAGAACCTGACGCTAACCCGAAAGGCGCTTATTGCAAATGTGTACCGGGAGCGTTTTCAGCCGTCAATCTATATAGATCGAACAGTCATCGCAAGCTCCATAGCGCCCGTGGCCCACTCTGTTTGCCCCTCCGATCGCATCACAACTGTCCATTCAACCCGCAGATCAACGTTTCGTATTTCACCCGCCCGGTGGTCCCCGCAAACGCGCCCTGTTCAAAATCCGCTGGTTTCCATCGCATCGCCTTTGAGAGGTGGGCGGTATTTTTCATTTCGTAGCGATTCCACTCATCGCATGACGTGTGGCTCCGCGCACCATTCATAAACCACCCTCCATCGCGTATTAACGTTCATCCACAGATCCGGCGCGATATTGTTGTACACCGTCCGATCTGGGGCGGGCCATCCGATGGTAGTCACACCACGAAGTTGCGCGGGAGTTAATCCAAGGAAAATAGACCCCTAGCCCACCATCTGTTGCCCTCCTCCATGTCCTCAGTCGTCGATCTCCTCCTGAGATCGGATGGTCCAGATTTAACGCATGCCCCGCCATCGACCGAGTCCCGCCACGTCACCATCCCACGTGTTTTTGTCGCACTTTCACCCGTCCCTTTATATATTCCATTCTAAGGTCAAATTCTAAGGTTCCGCATTCAAATTTACATTCTCGCCACCTTCAACTGCATCTCTCACTGATCCACTACGTCCCTCCATAGTATCCTTGGCATTCATTGTCCTCGTCCATGCCACGCTGCCATTTTCACAGTCATCCATGCCACCCTCCCCGTGCATGTTTTCTTAACGTGTTTTCGTGTTTTTCAGGGTTACAGGGAAGCAAAAAACCACCATGGTTCATATGCGCTATGGTAGTGACACAGTGCACAGAAGAGGCTGCATTCAGAGCCTGATATTACAGGAAAACGCCCGGGGGGGCGCCTGCTGCATAGATTTCATCAAAGGACAGAGTTAAAACTCTGCAAAATCTCTCCAGTGCCATTAAAGCCCAGATTGCATAGACAGAGACAATCACAGGAGCGGAAAAGGGTATCAAAAAAAGGTTAAACGACTTAAAAATCCTAAACGTTGAAGATTAAGAGGCTTAATCCACAGTCAGCATAGTTATTAGTTTGGCAGAAAGTCTCGAAGACCTGACAGTGGATTGATTACACCACATAAGAGAAATATGCATCAATACATAAACATTTCGGGCAATCAACAAAAGGAGGCATGAACAGAGCTAATACAGGATTGAGTACAAAAGATACAGAACAACGATTTCACCAAGGAAGTTACTACAGATTGTCAGAAGCAGTTATTTGGAAGAGAGTCCTCACAGCCCATCCTTCACTTAATTCACATCGAGAAGATACAATACCTCTCCAGATGTTTTCCTTCTCAAGAACACCCTACGGGTGATTGTTGTCATGAAAAAATAGCCTCAAACGAGCTACAAAGTTATGGATCCTGTCAAGAATTAAATGAAATATTTAAGACACAGCATGGAGCATTCAAAACACCTTCTCCGATATCTGATTTTCATTAAAACTATCCACACCTACTTTCCTCATTTTCCCTATAAAGACTCTTCGAAGTATCATTATAAAAGGTTGGCATTTTGTGATTTCTAAAGTAATACATATTGCTGCTTTGAAGAAGCATTGGTGTTCTGAAAGAGTGAAGATCTGTGTTTTTCTATTGATGAAGGAGGCAGGACCATCGGATCCTTGAGCTTGGTTTTGGTGAAGTACTTCTTATATTCAATGTTATTTCTTGTGTTTTCCACTTTGTTCCATCATGCTTTGCCTACAGTAGGATAAAAGGTTTAGGCAGAGAAATGTATCTTAGAAGCACCTCTGACATGTTTATCCTTCACTGTTTATATGTTTTCTACTACTGAATGAGACAGGGTAGTCTAATAGCTCTCTTTATATTCAGTTTGTTTTACTTCAAAAATGGTTAATTTGGTTGTGTTAAAGACTGTTTAGGCGTTCCCTCTTTCTTTACCACTGAATATTGTATCTTGAGTCTACTTTTGATTATTAATGCTTGTAGTTTGACAGTGAGGTTTTGTCTCAATCATACCCTCTGCTCCATATTGTTATCATTGTGTTAAAGGACCCTATAATTGTAGTCCTAGATGTCTTAGGCGTTCCCTCTTCTTTGAGTGCAATTGTATGTCTTTGTCGGTTAAGCTCTCAAAGGTGAACTTGAAGGAGGAAATAGGGCATTCCCCGAATCCTATAATTCATTCTGAGGGTTTAGTCTGCATTTCTCTTTCTTTGAGTGTTATATTGATTAAGTCCAAAGAAGTGAGCTTATTGGAGGAAATAAGGCGTTCCCCGAATCATTTAAGCCATTACGAAAGGGTTTGGTTTGTTGTTCACTCTTAGTCCTTAATGTCCATGCCATTTCACCTATATTATTCAATAGATCCTTGACTAAGTTAGATTTTCCCTTTGGTTTCCCTTCCTCCTCAGCCAGAACTATTTGGACTTCACATGAATCCATTGCCCAATGGCTTGTAGATTCCCATGCTCTATCTATACCGCATGAAACATACTTGTCCAACCAAACAAAAACAAACAACCTTGAACCCCATAACTAGCCTAAAATCAACTTCTAAGCTTTTCAAGATACATCTTTATAAATATATTGAGAGATCCCTCTCTGAGACTAGGAGGGCTAGATCCTAGAGCTCTAAATTTTGGTTTGTATGTTGCTTTGTCTTTTGGTAAGCCAATCTATCAAAACACAGGACCAGTTAAGCGTGCTTGAGCCAGAGGATTTTTGGGATGGGTGACCTGCAGGGAATTCCTGGTTACTGGGTGCAAGTCCCAAAAGTGTTGATTGACGCTATGTGATTCATTTCACTAGTTTCAATCCCACTTCTTCACCCCTGTGAGCATCACCCGATGCAATGAGTGCTAAGTGGGCTATTTAGAAATCATGAGAAATTGGTCAGTTACGACTACCTCTCATGGAAATGGTCATAGATGAATGACTTAATTAACGTAGTTGAATCCCAAAAATGATATCAAATATAATGCACTACGGAAACCCCCCATACTTAAAATACAAAGAGTAAAGGGATCTCTACTTGAATGGTTCATGAGGCACAATACTTGCTAGTATTTTTCAAATGGGGTAGCAAGCTAAGTGGTCTTGATTGTGGGGAAAGCTCCACAGTTAAGCACGCTTGAGCCAGAGGCGTTTTGGGATGGGTGACCTCCCGGGAAGTCTTGGTTACTAGGTGCAAGCCCCAGAAGTGTTGATTGACGCTATGTGATTCATTTCACTACTTTCAATCCCACTTCTTCACCCCTGTGAGCATCACCTGATGCAATGAGTGCTAAGTGGACTATTCAAAAACAATGGGAAATTAGTCAGTTACGACTACCTCTCATGGAAATGGTCATAGATGAACTCTTTAATTAACACAGTTGAATCCCAAAAATTATATCAAATATAATGCACTGCGGAAACCCCCCATACTTAAAATATATATATATATATATATATATATATATATATATATATATATATATATATAATAAATAAATAAATAAATAAAAAATAAAAAATAAATTGCAAAATAATTGCTAAGGTTTTGAAAATGGGGTAGCAAGCTAAGTGGGCTTGATTGTGGGGAAAACTCCATAGTTAAGAATGCTTGAGCCAGAGGAGTTTTGGGATGGGTGTCCTCCCGAGAAGTCCTGGTTACCGGGTGTAAGCCCCGGAAGTGTTGATTGACGCTATGTGATTCATTTCACTAGTTTCAATCCCACTTCTTCACCCTTGTGAGCATCACCCAATGCAATGAGTGCTAAGTGGACTATTCAAAAGTCATGAGAAATTGGTCAGTTACGACTACCTCTCATGGAAATGGTCATAAATGAATGACTTAATTAACGAAGTGGAATCCCAAAAATGATATCAAATATAATGCATTGCGGAAACCCCCCATACTTAAAATACAAAGAGTAAGGGGATCTCCACTTGAATGGTTTACGAGGCACAATACCTGCTAAGGTTTTGCAAATGGGGTAGCAAGCTAAGTGGGCTTGATTGTGGGGAAAGCTCCACAATTAAGCGCACTTGAGCAAGACGAGTTTTGGGATGGGTGACCTCCCGGGAAGTCCTGGTTACTGGGTGCAAGCCACGGAAGTGTTGATTAACGCTATGTGTTTCATTTCACTAGTTTCAATCCCACTTCTTCACCCCTATGAGGATCACCCGATGAAATGAGTGCTAAGTAGACTATTCAAAAATCATGAGAAATTGGTCAGTTACGACTACCTCTCATGGAAATGGTCATAGATGAATGAATTAATTAGCGCAGTTGAATCCAAAAAACGATATAAAAAATAATGGACTGCGGAAACCCCCCATACTTAAGATAGAAAGAGTAAAGGGATCTCTACTTGAATGGTTCATGAGACACAATACTTGCCAAGGTTTTTCAAATGGGGTAGCAAGCTAAGTGGGATTGATTGTGGGGAAAACTCCACGGTTAAGCGCGTTTGAGCCAAAGGCGTTTTGGGATGGGTGACCTCCCGAGAAGTATTGGTTACCGGGTGCAAGCCCCAGAAGTGTTGATTGACCCTATGTGATTCATTTCACTAGTTTCAATCCCACTTCTTGACCCCTGTGAGCATCACCCGATGCAATGAATGCTAAGTGGGTTATTCAAAAATCATGAGAAATTGGTCAGTTACGACTACCTCTCATGGAAATGGTCATAGATGAATGAATTAATTAACACAATTGAATCCCAAAAATGATATCAAATATAATGCATTGCGGAAACCACCCATACTTAAAATAAAAATTGTAAAGGGATCTCTACTTGAATGGTTCATGACGCAAAATACTTGCTAAGGTTTTGCAAATGGGGTAGCTAGCTAAGTGGGCTTGATTGTCCGGAAAAATCCACTGTTAAGCGCACTTGATCCAGAGGAATTTTGGGTTGGGTGTCCTCCCGGGAAGTCCTTGTTACCGGGTGCAAGCCCTGGAAGTGTTGATTGATGCTATGTGATTCATTTCACTAGTTTCAATCCCACTTCTTCACCCCTGTGAGCATCACCCGATGCAATAAGTGCTAAGTGGACAATTCAAAAATCATCATAAATTGGTCAGTTACGACTACCTCTCATGGAAATGGTCATAGCTGAATGAATTAATTAACGCAGTTGAATCCAAAAAAGTATATCAAATATAATGCACTACGAAAACCCCCCATACTTAAAATAGAAAGAGTAAAGGGAGCTCTACTTGAATGGTTCATGTGGCACAATACTTGCTAAGGTTTTGCAAATGGGGTAGCAATCTAAGTGGGATTGATTGTGGGCAAAACTCCATAGTTAAGCACGCTTGAGCCAGAGGAGTTTTGGGATGGGTAACCTCACAGGAAGTCCTGGTTACCGGGTGCAAGCCTTGGAAGTGTTGATTGACGCTATGTGATTCATTTCACTAGTTTCAATCCCACTTCTTCACCCCTGTGAGCATCAACCGATGCAATGAGTGCTAAGTGGACTATTCAAAAATAATGAGAAATTGGTCAGTTATGACTACCTCTCACGGAAATGGTCATAGATGAATGACTTAATTAATGCAGTTGAATCCCAAAAATGATATCAAACATAATACACTGTGGAAACCCTCCATACTTAAAATACAAAGAGTAAAGGGATCTCTACTTGAATGGTTCATGAGGCACAATACTTGCTAAGGTTTTGCAAATGGGGTAGCAAGCTAAGTGGGCTTGATTGTGGGGAAACTCCAAAGTTAATCATGCTTGAGCCAGAGGAGTTTTTCAATGGGTGACCTTCTGGGAAGTCCTGGTTACCGAGTGTAAGCCCCTGAAGTGTTGATTAACACTATGTGATTCATTTCACTAGTTTCAATCCCACTTCTTCACCCCTGTGACCATCACCCGATGCAATGAGTGCTAAGTGGACTATTCAAACATGATGAGAAATTGATCAGTTACGATTACCTCTCATGGAAATGGTCATAAATGAATGACTTAATTAACGCAGTTGAATCCAAAAAATGATATAAAATATAATGCATTGTGGAAACCCCCCATACTTAAAATACAAAGAGTAAAGGGATCTATACTTGAATGGTTCATGAGGCACAATACTTGCTAAGGTTTTGCAATTGGGGTAGCAAGCTAAGTGGGCTTGATTGTGGGGAAAACTCCACAGTTAAGCGTGCTTGAGCTAGAGGATTTTTGGGATGGGTGACCTCCCGGGAAGTCCTGGTTACCGGGTGCAAGCCCTGAAAGTGTTGATTGATGTTATGTGATTCATTTCACTAGTTTCAATCCCACTTCTTGACCCCTTGTGAGCATCACCCGATGCAATGAGTGCTAAGTGGGCTTTTCAAAAATCATGAGAAATTGGTCAGTTATAACTACCTCTCATGGAAATGGTCATAGATGAATGACTTAATTAACGTAGTTGAATCTGAAAAATGATATCGCATATAATGCACTGCGGAAACCCCCCATACTTAAAATACAAAGAGTAAAGGGATCTCTACTTGAATGGTTCATGAGGCACAATAGTTGCTAAGGTTTTGCAAATGGGGTAGCAAGCTAAGTGGGCTTGATTGTGGGGAAAACTCCACAGTTAAGCACGCTTGACCTAGAGGAGTTTTGGGATGGGTGACCTCCTGGGAAGTCCTAGTTACCGGGTGCAAGCTTCGGAAGTGTTGATTGACGCTATGTGATTCATTTCACTAGTTTCAATCCCACTTCTTCACCCCTGTGAGCATCACCCGATGCAATGAGTGCTAAGTGGACTATTCAATAATCATGGGAAATTGGTCAGTTACGACTACCTCTCATGGAAATGGTCATAGATGAATGACTTAATTAACGCAGTTGTATCCCAAAAATTATATCAAATATAATGCACTGCGGAAACCCCCCATACTTAAAATAGAAAGAGTAAAGAGATCTCTGCTTGAATGGTTCATCAGGCACAATACTTGCTAAGGTTTTACAAATGGGGTAGCAAGCTAAGTGGGCTTGATTGTGGGGAAAACTCCACAATTAAGCACTCTTGAGCCAGAGGAATTTTGGGATGGGTGTTCTCCCAGGAAGTCCTGGTTACCAGGTGCAAGCCCTGGAAGTGTTGATTGATGCTATGTGATTCATTTCACTAGTTTCAATCCCACTTCTTCACCCCTGTGAGCATCACCCGATGCAATGAACGCTAAGTGGACTATTAAAAAATCATGGGAAATTGGTCAGTTATGACTACCTCTCATGGAAATGGTCATAGATGAATGACTTAATTAACGCAGTTGAATCCCAAAAATTATATCAAATATAATGCACTGCGGAAATCCCCCATACTCAAAATAAAAAGAGTAAAGGGATCTGTGCTTGAATGGTTCATGAGGCACAATACTTGCTAAGGTTTTGCAAATGGGGTAGCAAGCTAAGTGGGCTTGATTGTGGGGAAAACTCCACAGTTAAGCGCACTTGGGCCAGAGGAGTTTTGGGATGGGTGTCCTCCCGGGAAGTCCCGGTTATCGGTTGCAAGCCCCAGAAGTGTTGATTGACGTTATGTGACTCATTTCACTAGTTTCAATCCCACTTCTTCACCCCTGTGAGCATCATCCGATGTAATGAGTGGTAAGTGGACTATTCAAAAATCATGAGAAATTGGTCAGTTACGACTACCTCTCATGGAAATGGTCATAGATGAAATACTTAATTAACAAAGTTGAATCCCAAAAATGATATCAAATATAACGCACTACGGAAACCCCCCATACTTAAAATACGAAGAGTAAGGGGATCTCTACTTGAATGGTTCATGAGGCACAATACTTGCTAAGGTTTTTCAAATGGGGTAGCAAGCTAAGTGGGCTTGATTGTGGGGAAAACTCCACAGTTAAGCGCACTTGAGCAAGCGGAGTTTTGGGATGGGTGACCTCCCAGGAAGTCCTGGTTACCGAGTGCAAGCCCCTGAAGTGTTGATTGACACTATGTGATTCATTTCACTAGTTTCAATCCCACTTCTTCACCCTTGTGAGCATCACCCGATGAAATGAGTGCTAAGTGGACTATTCAAAAATCATGAGAAAAATTATCAGTTACGACTACCTCTCATGGAAATGGTCATAGATGAATGACTTAATTAACGCAATTAAATCCAAAAAACGATATCAAATATAATGCACTCTCGAAACCCCCCATACGTAAAATAGAAAGAGTAAAGGGATCTCTACTTGAATGGTTCATGAGGCAAAATACTTGCTAAGGTTTTGTAAATGGGGTAGCAAGCTAAGTGGGATTGATTGTGGGGAAAACTCCACAGTTAAGCGTGCTTGAGCCAGAGGAGTTTTAGGATGGGTGACCTCCCAGGAAGTCCTGGTTACCGGGTGCAAGCCCTGGAAGTGGTGATTGACAATATATGATTCATTTCACTTGTTTCAATCCCACTTCTTGACCCCTGTGAGCATCACCCAATGCAATAAGTGCTAAGTGGGCTATTCAAAAATCATGAGAAATTGGTCAATTACGACTACCTCTCATGGAAATAGTCATAGATGAATGACTTAATTAATGCAGTTGAATCCCAAAAATGATATCAAATATAATGCACTGCGGAAACCACCCATTCTTAAAATACAAAGAGTAAAGGGATCTCTACTTGAATGGTTCATGAGGCACAATACTTGCTAAGGTTTTGCAAATGGGGTAGCAAGCTCTTAGCTAAGTGGGCTTGATTGTGGGAAAAAATCCACAGTTTAGCGCGCTTGAGCCAGAGGATTTTAGGGATGGGTGACCTCCTGGGAAGTCCTAGATACCAGGTGCAAGCCCAGGAAGTGTTGATTGACGCTATGTGATTCATTTCACTAGTTTCAATCTCACTTCTTCACCCCTGTGAGCATCACTCGATGCAATGAGTGCTAAGTGGACTATTCAAAAATCATGAGAAATTGGTCAGTTATGACTACCTCTCATGGAAGTGGTCATAGATGAATGACTCAATTAACACAGTTGAATCCCAAAAATGATATCAAATATAATGCACTGCGGAAACCCCCATACTTAAAATACAAATACTAAAGGGATCTCTACTTGAATGGTTCATAAGACACAATACTTTCTAAGGTTTTGCAAATGGGGTAGAGAGCTAAGTGGGCTTGATTTTGGAGAAAACTCCACAGTTAAGCGCGCTTGAGCCAGAGGAGTTTTGGGATGGGTGACCTCCTGGGAAGTCCTGGTTACCGTGTGCAAGCCCCGGAAGTGTAGATTGACGGTATGTGATTCATTTCACTAGTTTCAATCCCACTTCTTCACCCCTATGAGCATCACCCGATGTAATGAGTGCTAAGTGGACCATTAAAAAATAGTGAGAAATTGTTCGGTTATGACTACCTCTCATGGAAGTGGTCATAGATGAATGACAATTAACGCGATTCAGATACAAAAATGATATCAAATATAATGCCTTGTGAAAACCCCATACTTAATTCTTAAAATACAAAATCGAGGTCTTCTACTTGAATGGTTCATGAGGCACAATACTTGCTAAGGTTTGCAAATGAGGTGTCAAAGAATCGTGGGCTTGATTGTGGGGAAAACTCCACGGTTAATCGCTTGAGCAGGAGGTTTTGGGATGGGTGACCTCCTGGGAAGTCCTGGTTACGCGATGTGCCAAGCCTCGGAAGTGTAGATTGACGGTATGTGATTCATTTCACTAGTTTCAATCCCACTTCTTCACCCCTATGAGCATCACCCGATGTAATGAGTGCTAAGTGGACCATTAAAAAATAGTGCTAAGTGGACTATTAAAAAATCATGAGAAATTGGTCAGTTACGACTACCTCTCATGGAAATAGTCATAGATGAATGACTTAATTAACGAAGTTGAATCCTAAAAATGATATCAAATATAATGCACTACGGAAACCCCCCATACATAAAATACAAAGAGTAAAGGGATCTCTACTTGAATGGTTCATGAGGCACAATACTTGCTAAGGTTTTGCAAATGGGGTAGCAAGTTAAGTGGGCTTGATTGTGGGGAAAACTCCACAATTAAGCGCGCTTGAGCTAGAGGATTTTTGGGATGGGTGACCTCCTGGAAAGTCCTGGTTACCGGGTGCAGGCCCCAGAAGTGTTGATTGACGCTATGTGATTCATTTCACTAGTTTCAATCCCACTTCTTCACCCCTGTGAGCATCGCCCGATGCAATGAGTGCTGAGGGGACTATTCAAAAGTCATGAGAAATTTTTCAGTTATGACTACTACTCATGGAAATGGTCATAGATGAATTATTTAATTAATGCAGTTGAATCCCAAAAATGATATCAAATATAATGCACTACAGAAACCCCCCATACTTAAAATACAAAGAGTAAAGGGATCTCTACTTGAATGGTTCGTGAGGCACAATACTTGCTAAGGTTTTGCAAATGGGGTAGCAAGCTAAGTGGGCTTGATTGTGGGGAAAACTCCACAGTTAAGCGCGCTTGAGCCAGAGGAGTTTTGGGATGGGTGACCTCCCGGGAAGTCCTGGTTACCAGGTGCAAGCCCATGAAGTGTTGATTGACGCTATGTGATTCATTTCACTAGTTTCAATCCCACTTCTTTACCTCGGTGAGCATCACCCGATGCAATGAGTGCTAAGATGACTATTCAAAAATCATGAGAAATTGGTCAGTTACGACTACCTCTCATGGAAATGGTCATATTTGAATGACTTAATTAACGCGGTTGAATCCCAAAAATGATATCAAACTTAGATAATGTTAAATTGTGTGACATGGCTTGTGTCACCCAATTTCCATAGTAAATTAGAGTTGGAGGAGTTAGAGTTCAATTAAGCATGTTCGATTGCTAATTTTTAGCAATCAAGTTCAATTATCTAAGGTTGTTTTCAATTAAACTAGTTCTAGCTATTGGAGGAACTAGTGGAGGGTCAAGTTGTACAGTGGGACTTCAGTAAAACTCAATGATCATCCAATTAACTAATCAATCAACCCAAAATAACTAGTGCATATGATAGTCTATTTCCCCATGCTTGGTAGAGATTCCAAGGAAGTGTAACATCAATTGTAGACTAGTTTTGAGTGTACAGGTGTTGCATTGATCTAGGTGGATACTGGTGGCTACCCACCTATTCCACCTAGGCCTCCAGTTGATTTCATTAGTTTCCTTTTTTATAGCCTCATTTACTATTTTTAGCAGTTTTTTTGGGTCTTGAACTTCCGGAGCAGTTTAAACCCCCTAAATGATGTTTTTTGAGGTCTGTAGCAAGCTCGTACATGTAGGAAAGGGCCTGCGGTAAATGCAATAGTACTCGCAGAGATACTTTTGAAAAGGTATCTTATGCACCAAAAATAGCTAATATGACCAAGTTAATACCCTAGGAAGTTGGCTGCCCAACTAACGCCAACGGGGCCCAAAAAATCTTGGCGTTCCATCTCCTGGGGTTAGGGTTTTCCCTTATTGTTCAATAAGAAAAAGGCCCTTGAGCCTCATTATAACTTAGTTTAGAGGCATGTAGCCACCACATATCTTTTGAGAGATAAGCTACCATCACCCGAGCTAGTTTATTTCCATTCTGTATGTAAGCATTGTTGAGATTCAACAAGAAGATCCATTGTTGAGCCTCAAACTATTTTTAGGTGGAAGTCTATTTTTAGATGCATGAGAAAATTCTATGTATAGATGATGTCTATTGATAGATGCATGAGCAAAGTCTATTTATAGATGAGGTATATTTATAGATGTATGTGTGAGTTCTATTTATAGATCGCATGTCTATTTATAGATGCATGTCGACTATTATTATCCCTTAATAATAGTTGGACAATAAATATTAATCTATTCTCATGGAGTAATTGGAATCAGTTAACTGAAGTGGCAAACCAGTTAGCCGAAGGAATTTCGAGTTCAGAGGTTCGTTGGTGGGACATGCAAGTGGACTTAGTTTTAACTGAGTGATTCGAATTTGTAACAGAGTTGGATGTGTAGTTGTACAAGTTGTAAAGTAGTTTAACTCAGTTAAGTGAGTTAAATTAAGTTGTGCTAGTTGTAACTGAAAAGACATTAGTGAGAGATTAGTGAATTAAATATTAAATTAATTCACATGTAGTGATCTCACATGCAACTGAAGATTTACTGTTGTTAACTACATTCATGTCAGATCCAGTGGAGACCCAGTTGAGATGTAGGTGAAAGGGACATATGACTATCAGTTGTACTATATTGGGTTTCACTCAAGAAAACCAAAAACACATTGGATATGCTCATGAGGATTTTGTAGTCAAGGACGGAATGATTGTATCGAATTGGAGATTGTAATCATCTTGGATTGCGCAGTGAAGGCAGGCTGTCAGGAGGCAGAAAATTGGCTAAGGCATTTGCCAATTTCTGCAAGACAGTGTGAGACGGTTGTATGATGTACTGAGAGATCTTGGATTAGATTTTTGTATGAGATTGTTTCATGATCCATGATATATACATAATATATAATAGTGGGGTTTTTAGATTTATGCTTTCCCGGTAAAAACATCTGTGTTATGTGTGATTGATCTTTCTTCTTGATATTGCAATTGGCGATCGTGTTTTAAATTCCACAAAGATTTTTGTAGAAGCGATTCTGTATTTAACAATGGCATATAATTGTTAGATCAGGAGAATCCAGGCAATACATAATTTGTATTAAAATTTCTACAAGCATATTTTAATTCTTTGATATTAATGAATGATGTTTTATTTCTGCTACACTTCTCTATTTATGTCTATATATGTATTCTATTGCGTTGCTACATAAGTTCATATCAGTGGTATCATAGTGGTTTACTCTTTCTCGGTTTTTCTTTGCATGTCCCCAACGAGGTTTGGGTATAATGAGTTCGGGATCGATCTGGTTGAACCTTTGAAAGATCAGATTCGAAAACCCCGACGACCTCCCATGGCGGACGAAACAAAAGACAAGGGAGTGAGATACCCTTTCAAAATATTTCTTGAGGAGGCCCTTGAGAAATAGAGGAACGCAATGATGTATAAATTTTCCAACATCCTTCAATGGCAACCCACAGGTGGCACATCTTCATCTGACAACCACTCTGGAGGTGCCAATACTTTTAAGGTACAAGTTAACTTTGGCATTCCCATATTTGAAGGCCAAATAGATTCAAACGTTGTAGATAAATGGTTAAATTTTTTGGAAGGATATTTTTCAGTTCATGATTTTTCCAACTGGGAAAATATTACTTTTGCACTCTTGAAATCCACTCCCCATGTCAAAGACTAGTGGGAAACCTACTGTGAGCAAAAGGACGAGGGGGAATCCTCACTTTTTTTAGCCACACCCATTTGGAATTCTTTCTGACACACCATCAAGGAACAATAGTACCATATCAGTAGCTATAAATATAAATGCATAAAGTGGACCACGATGCGGCAGGGAAGGACCAAGGTGTGTCAGAGTTCACAAATGGTTTTCATGCCCTTCGCACGAAGATGGTTATTAAGGATTCTGAGCAGAATTTAGTACTCAAGTAACACGGATATTTTTCATAAGTACATCCAAGACAAAATGGAGTTCCTGGAAATCTCCTCGCACGATGTCGCCTATCGTTATGCTGTCAAGATCGAACAAAAGTTTAAACAGAAGAAACGAGACTTTGGATCTGTGAATATGAAGAAAGGAAAAGAGACCCAAACCACAAAACAAGGGAAAAAGCCAAGGCGGGTGGCCCAAGACAACCCATCGAAGCTGCAAGAAAATAAAAACAACATGAAGACAAAGAAGGACATAGAAAAGTGGTGTGAGTTCCATAAGTTCTCCACTCATAACACGAGTGAGTGTTGAGCCAAGAAGTCACTGGTGGTCGAGCTGCAGGGCCTTCGAATCAGATGCATGTTTTGAATCTGATTCAGAACTCGATAAGGGGAATGACAAAGGGAATAATATTATTGATGTAGAGTCTAGTGCCACCATTTCCACCACCAATATCTAGGAGGATGAGCTCGAAGATCCAAAGGAGGGGGACCACCTCTTCCACTCACATATGTTGGTGAAGGGTTCTCCGTTGCAGTTCATTATCGATATCGAGAGCCAAAAGGACTTCATTTTAGTAGAGGTTGTGAAGTGTCTAGGCCTACTGGCCAAAATACACCTGCAGTCATACACCATCAGTTCACTTTTCCAAGGAAGAGATCTATGCGTCATCGAGCAGTGTCACCTCCCCTACAACATCAAGCCCTTCACAGAGGAGGTATTGTGTTATTTTTATCCTCTTGAAGTTTTTCATGTATTATTATGCCAACAATACTTGTGGAAGTGACATGATGTGTATAAATCTAGGCCTCACACTATCATTATTACTTTGGACAATAATTCGTACGAGAGACCAGAGGTAGCACTACCTATCATCATATCTCTGATCAATGTGAAGCAATGCAGTATGATCTTCTCCTAGACTGAGATTTTTTTTTTCCTTATGGTTCACCCTCAGGTCCAGAAGCAGACTATGGCCATAGCCTCCAAACATGGCTCCTCTGCATGACAACAATAGATGGACAAGGTCGTGGAGGAGTATAGGGACATCTTCACCTCACTCGTAGGGGTAGCTCTACACTGTGAGGTCAAGAACTCCATCGATATGACCCTGGACGCACTGCTACCCAATGGACCGATATATTGATGCTCTATTTTGGAGAACGATGAAATCAAGAGTCAGATTCAAGAGTTGCTGCAAAAAGGGCACATCAAGAAAATTTCATTGTCCTATGGGAACTCAATCATGTTGGTACAAAAGAAGGATGGGACCTGGAGACTTTGTATTTAATATTGGGCATTGAACAAGATCATTGTCAAGAATATGTATCTAATCCCACATATTGATGACTTGATGGACCAACTCAAGGGGGCTAGATTTTCAGTAAGATTGACTTTAAGTCTGATTATCACTAGGTACCAATTGAACACTCTGATGTGTGGAAAACTTCCTTCAAATACAAGGAGGGCCTTTTTGAATGGTTGGTCATGACTTTTAGGTTGACGAATACATCTGCAACCTTCATGAGGTTGATGGAAGAAATCTTGTGACCCTTCACCAAATGATTTGTGGTGGTGTATTTGGATGACATCTTGATCTTCATCTAGATTTGGGAAGAGAACGTTCACCACATTCGACAGGTCCTCCAAACACTGCAGAAACGCAAGTTGTGTGCCAATTTGGAGAAATGAACTTTTGGCATGACCCATGTTCAATATCTAGTGTACATCATTGATTAGCAGGGTGTGCATGTGGACCCAACCAAGATACAGGTCATTAAATATTGGCTAGCCCCAACCACTCTAACAGAGCTCTGCATATTTCTAGGTCTTTCCAACTTCTACCGTAGGTTCGTGTTGGGTTTCTCTCATATCACTTGACCTTTGAGTCAAGTCACCAAGGGAGGAGTGAAAGAAAAATTCTTTTGGTTTGAATCCCAACAGAAGGCATTCATTGAGTTGAAGCATCGAATCTACTCTACACCAGTGCTCACATTACCAGACTTGAAACAACCATTTGAGATCGAGACAGACGCCTCTAACTATGTTATTGGTGCAGTTCTACTCAGTAGGGGCATCTAGTGGCATATCACAGTGAGAAACTTTCAGACACAGTTCGAAAGTATGAGATATATTCCATTGTAAATGGAAGCATTACATTATGGGGAAGGAAACGATCATCCACATAGACCACCGACCCTTGCAGTTCATACAGATACAAGGGAAATTGCAAAATGACTGCCATCATAAATTGTATGTATACCTGCAACAGTTCCATTTGAACATTAAGTACAAGAAGGGAAGCACCAAAAATGTTGCAAACTACCTCAGCCGACCTCCGATCGTGGAACTGACCACTGTGCTCGACTTTTGTGGGCACGAGACTTCGGGGTGGTCGCATCTTTACAAAATCAATCTAGAATTTGGAAACACATACTAGACACTCCTGGAAGGAAAGAAAGTTTCAAATTTTCACATCCATGATGCACTGTTATGCCACCTGGGACACCTATGTGTTCCTTCAAGTAAGTGTGCCAAGATGATTTTGGAAGCGCATTACAGTCGGGTCACTGGACATGTCAGGGTGCAGAAAATTTTGTACTATAGAAGTATTTCTATTGGCCAAACCTTCGATAGGATGTTGGGAAGTACATCAGATCCTGCATTGTCTGCACCATTTCCAAATCGGCCATCAAGAATCAAGGCCTATATACTCTGATGCCTATGCCTAGTCGACCTTGGGAATCCATCTCCATGGATTACAAGTTGGGCCTTCCTTCTACCAAGCATGGTAACGATCATGTTTTTGTGATCGTCGAAAGATTCTCTATATAAGATGGCCATTCTGGTGTCCTGCAAGAAGAGTATCACAACAAAATCCACTGCTAAACTCTTCTTTGAATGAGTGTGGGTGCACTTTTGGATCCCACAGTCCATTATCTCAGATTGGGACAGTAGGTTCCTAAGTACATTTTGGTCAAGTCTCTGGTCAATGCTGGATACCAAGCTGACTAATTCCACGACTTTCCACCCCCAAACAAAGGTCGTCAATAGGATGATCATACACATTATGCTCATGCACAACTCAAAGCATATTCTCACATGGGATGAAAACCTCCCTTATATCCAACATAGCTACAACTGAGCTCTCCATAGCTCAACTAGACACAATCCCTTTCAGGTGGGGTTGGGATTGCAACTGTTTTGTCCCATTGATGTGGCCATACCATTTGCAGATACCCAGGCAGATTCAGTTCATGTCCAATCCGAATTTGACAGGGCGAAAAACTTCATTGAGCGTATTCATCACATCTGCTAGTAGGTCCATGACACATTAGACAAAGCCAATGCTAAGTACAAGCAGTGACATGATCACCATTAGGTGCCACACAAGTTCCAGGTGGGTGTAAAAGTTTGGCTATATTTGCAGAAGGAGGGACTCGCTGGAACTCACCATAAGCTTCACTTGCTCTGATATGGGTCATACACGATCACCAAGTTTGTAGGAGACAATACGTTCGAGCTCAACATTACACCATTATTTGGTCTACACCTCGTGTTCAATGTGGACTGCCTTCGGCCAAAATTTCCACCATTACTGGACACATCCGATATTGCAGAAAAACTCACACCCACGGAGTTAAACCTGGACTGCATGGAACATGCCAAAAATGATTGAATCATGGACACACATATCAATAGCACCCGCAAACATAGGATCTAGTTATATCGAGTTGCCAAAGTAGGCCAACTCCTTCACCATGGCAAGTGGTTCAGCAAAGACCAAGTTCAACAAAAATTTCCTCACCTCATGGAGGCTCTGCACGCAATGGGGAACATTGCTATATAAGGGGGGAGGATTGATCCAGGTGGATATTGGTGGCCACCTGCTTATTTCACCTAGACCTCCGGTCAGTTTCATCATTTTCCTTGTTTATAGTAGCACTTACTATTTTTAGCATTTTTTCAAGTCTTGAACTTCCAAAGCGGTTTTGACCCACTAAACAATGTTTTTTTAGGTCTGCAGCAAGCCTATAGCGATAGGTAGGGGCCTGCAAAAAATCTTGTAGTACTTGGAGAGATCTTTCCTAAAAGGTATCGTACACACCAAATGGAGATAATATGACCAAGTTACGACCCTGCGAAGTTGGCTGCCCAACTAACCCCAATGGGTCCCAAAAAATATTGGTGTTCCATCTCCTGGGGTTAGGGTTTTGTTTGTTTAGGGTTTCCCCTTATTGTTCAATAATAAAAATTCCCTTGAGCTTCATTGTAACACAACTCAGAGGCATGTAGCCGCCACATCTCTTCTCAGAGATCAGCTACCATCGCCAGAGCTATTTTATTTCCATTTTGTATGTAAGCATATTTCAATTCTTTGATATTAACTAAATGAAGTTTTATTTCTGCTACAATTCTATTTTTATGTTTATATATGTATTCTATTGCGTTCCTGCATAATTTTGGATCATACATGCAATCATATGATCAGCCTAAAGGAATTGCGCAATCAATTTGAGGAATTTCCTAAATAATAGGGTCCTAATTCACTAAGTTTGGAAAAAATTCAGAGGAAAGAGTTCACTAAGTTTGGGTTAGAGGCCTTAAATGAGAAGAGATATAGGTTATGCACTTGTAGGTTGTGCTCAGTTGAGCAAAGAAATTGTAATACATATCTCTTATTCTAACTTAATGCAAGTAGACAATGGGGTTTTTAGAAGATTGCTTTCCCCAAGAAAAATACTTGTTGCATGTATGTGATTTGTTCTTGCATGTATAAATTGTTTATTCTAAATTGGGAATTAATGTCTACAGAGCAGTAGAGTAGGTTTGTGTCTTGTGATTTTTATTACAACTTCATGAGCAGTTGAAAATATACAACAAAATTTCTGCAAATTATCCATAGCTAAAACTCCCCAACAAAATTGAGTAGCAGAGAGAATGAAAAGGACAGTTCAACAAACGACATGTGCTATACTTAATGAGTCTGGAGTATCCCACACCTTTTGGGGAGAAGTTTCACAAAAAATTGTTGACATCCTCAACAAGGTCCATGTTCGAGTCAACAATGACAAAATACCTCATGAACTTTGGTAAGGAAAACCTGCAACTATTAAATACTTTAAAATCTTTGAAACTAGATGTTTTATAAAGAGAAATGATGACAATCTCGGAAAATTTGAGCCTAGAGCTAACGAAGGAATCCTTCTTGAACACTCTTCCAGAAGTAATGGATACAATGTTATAATAAAATGCTTCAAAATATTATTGAAAGTGTAGATGTTATTGTTGATCGAGGATCTGTAGGTACCAAAATAGAAATACAATCAGATGATGAACAACTAACCATTAAGATCCAAGAAGTTGTAGGGGAAGAATAAGGAGAAGAAAAAGAAGAAGAAAATCAAAATCTAAGTGTGTCGGAAAATAGTCCATCAAGGCATGTACATAAAAATCATCCTGACTCCAAAATTCTAGGTGATAAAGAGGTTGGAATACAAACTAGAAGGACATTTGTTGGATCACCTAGTCACTTAGCCTTATTATCCACAATCGAACCTCAAAATATGAATCAAGAAAGCAAGGATGAATGTTGGATTAAGACAATGAAAGAAGAACTTAACCAAATATAAAAGAATCATACATGGGAGTGGGTTCCAAGGCCTCATCATAAAAATGTAATTGGTACCAAATGGGTGCTTAGAAACAAATTGAATGAAAATGGGGAAGTATTTAGAAACAAAGCACTTGTTTGCAAAGGTTATGCTCAATAGGAAGGATTAGATTTTGAAGAAACATTTTCTCTTGTAGCTCGTCTTGAATCTATTAAAATGTTTCTAGTATTTGCCAGTTTTTGTAATTTTAAAGTTTATCAAATGGATGTTAAATTTGCATTCTAAATGGTGATTTAGAAGAAGAGGTTTGTATTGAACAACTTGAAGGCTTCATACTTGGCAATGAAAATAATATTGTTTGCAAACTTAAGAAGGATTTATATGGATTGAAACAAGCTCCTTGAGCTTGGTATTATCGTCTTGACAAATATCTTCAACAACAAGGGTTCAAGAAAGGTTCAACAGATAGTAATATATATATAAAAACATAGAAAGGAAAAATATTGGTAGTAGTGGTTTATTTTGATGACATCATATTTGGGAGCAATGTTGAATCTATAAACCAAGGATTTTCTTTAGCCATGCAATAGGAATTTGAAATGTCTTTACTTGGTGAGCTAACATTCTTTCTTGGCCTTCGGGTATATCAAACTAAGGATGGTATCTTCCTCTCTAAAACTAAATATCTCAATCAGATCATGAAGAAATATGTATTAAAATATTGTATACCTAGATGCACACCTATGGTAAGAGGGTGCAATCTCAGTTAAGATGATGACTCTCCTACAGTTAATCAATCATGACTACAGGTCTATTATCAAAAAATTATTCTATCTTAAAGGTACTAGACAAGACATCATGCATGCAGTTGGAATAGTTGGACGATTCCAAGCAAATCCTAAAGAGACAGATCTCAAATCAGTCAAAATAATATTCAAGTATTTGCAGGGCATACAAGATTTTGGACTATGGTATCCTAAGAACATAAAATTTTCACTTCGTGCTTATATTGATGTATATTGGGAAAGTAATTTTGATGATCACAAAATTACTTGTGGAGGATTATTTTACTTGGGTCCATGTTTAGCATTTTGGTTCAGTAAGAAACAAAGTTCTATATCCCTATCAACTGCTGAAGCACAATATGTTGTAGTTGCCTCTTGTTGTACACAACTTCTCTGGATGATAAAAAATTTACAGTATATCCAAGTCACTTGTCCTCAACTTGTGCATATTCTTTGTGGCAACACAAGTGCCATCTCATGCATTCAAAAACTAAACACATTCCAATAAAGTATCATTTTCTTTGAGAGAAAGTCTTGGAGTAGAAATAAGGTTGGAATATGTTCCTCAAAAGAATAAATTGTAGATCTATTCATCAAACCTCCTCTACATGATTCTTTTGAGTATGAAAGACAATCATTGGGAATTATTTTTGCTTCTTCCTTTCGCTATTTTTTTTAACACAATAGGGAAGTATGAACTTAGGGTGAGTATTGGCTGAGCATAAAATATAATTTATATTGTATACACGTTTCCTATGAAGGAAAATCATGTATGTATGTGGTTCTTAACTCAAATAGTTGCATAAGATTCTTTGCGGTGAAGAAAGAATGGCATAAACGCAGGGGGAGCTTCCATCATTTCCTTTCTGACATTCTGGTTTTGACATTGGTTTATTGCGACCTGCTGATTTTTCATATATGCTGTTTGGTTAATTCATGATGATTTTATGAGTTGTTATTGATACTTTTGATCCATTTATTTAATGGATTTCTTGCTGACATCTTCATTAATGAAAATTATTTATATGTTACTAATGTTGCATTTGAAAAGGTAATGAGACCAGTACTTGGTGATGAAGAGATGACACAGGTTCAGGGGGAGCATCTTCTATGCATCCAATGGTTCATTATTGGCATTATGGTTCATTGAGCTCTATTGGAAGATATATATGTTTTTGTCACTATGTCATGAATCATCGATTAAGCCTATATACTGTTTGAGTTATATATGGTGAAGCTATTGATGTTGCATTATTAATTATTGTTGTAGTATAAATAAGTCTTCATGATGCGCCTGATGAGGAGGATATATATCATGCTTACTACTATGGAGTGTTCATTGCCATTCATGTTGATCAATCATATCTGCTACTATACTTAATGACTTGTGATGCTAGAAGTCTTCTTTGACTTGACATATATTGTTGATGAGTCTTATGGAAATTAATCAAGGTGATATCATATGTTATTGTTGATGGATGTCTTGTATGATGAATAGCTTTGTCTTTTGGTCATGAAAAGACCCATGTTGTAAATTTTGTAACATTTAGTCATGTATGTAACCCCATTGTTTTGGGTGATTCATGTATACATGGCCTCATAGAGTCTTTGGTTATAAGAGAGGTCATATGTGCTTATGTATTTCCCTGTATTTGATTAATTACACCTTATATTTGCAATATCTCTATAATTTCTAATATATGCTCAGGGGGGCATGGTAAGTATGAAATAATATTGTCATATCTTGTCGTTCTGCTTCTTGGTTCATATCAACAAATAATTTTATAATTTTGAGAATGACAATGGGATTACTTCTATCAGCTTGGTTCTGCCCTTTTCCCTTGATGTCAAAGGGGGAGAGAATAAGACATGGTGTTTGCAGAAAATTGCCATTAAGTCCAAAGGGGGATATTGTTGGCATTATGACTAATATGTTTTTCTTGATGGCCACCTACAATTCAAAAATTTCCTTGATTCCAACCTAGTTATAATATGATGTGTTGTCCTTAATGATTATAGAATTGTTTCAGATGATATGAATGATGGTACAACCATTACAGAGGATAAGGAAGAATATTTAATACTTAGTCACAGGACACATGAAAAATATGAAGTTTGATGTTAGGTCCCTATAATACTAGTGTAGCCCCTTCTTTTTATTGTTAATGTAGCCCCCTTATTTCTATTTTTGTGCCCATGTAGTCCCCATATTGTTATTATTGTGCCCCATCGAGGCCCACTATTGTTATGGTTGTTCCCTTACATTATTATTGTTATGTAGGTTCTAATTATATTGTGACACCTTAGAATATTATATATATATAAGAGATTTTTTCATTTGAATCATCTAATAATTGTTGATTTATGTCATTTAAAGTAGGTTCCCCCCTCGAAGAGGCTAATTTTTAAGTCGTTGATCTATCTTTTCTTCTATTTAATGAGCTGTTTGCATAACATTTGGTATTAGAGCTTTGGATTATAAGGTTTCGCTTCTTCAAACAGGTCATCTTGGAAATTTCGCTATAAATTATTTTCTACGAGGATTCAGGAGCTAAAATTTCTAACCGTGTGGAGCCTAAATCTTGATGAACTTTGTGTAAAAATTTTAGGTCTTTGTTCGTTGTATTTTCGAAGATATGATCTGGGCAACTTAGAGTTTTTGCAGGCTCCAAAATTTAGTCTCAAACAAGTGACCTAGGGAAAATTGTCATAAATTTCGTTTCATGCAATGGGTTGGAAATATGTAAAAGGTGACTGAAATTGCACATACTTTAGTTTTTCATGTAGAAATTTCAGGGCCGAAGGTCGAAAAAATGACACGTGGATCTTCGTACAAGTTCACTCTATTGAACTAGTCTATAATCAGGACATTGTGGGAGATCAGACATAACTCCTTCTTGAAGAGTCCAATCTCAGTCTGACTTGTGGGATTGGAAAGAAGACTCAGAGGGATACCACAAGATGAAATTTCAGACCTTGGTGATCCCAAATTACATATATACAACAGATTCAATATCAAGCTCCTACAAAGCAAGAAAAAGACGTGTATTTTTTTAAAATTTGCATAAGATTTGTTTGAAAAATCAGTTTGAAGTGATTCGAGGTGCATGGTGAAGCATAAATATCATTGTTTGATTCCAAAATGACTCAAAGAAAGAAAATGGAAACACCTATTAAGAAAAAAGAAATATCTACTATGACACATGAAAAAGATGAAGAAATGCAACATGATATATCAAAATTACAAGACCAAGTGCAACAAATTTCGCTCTCGCAAAGAGTAACCAAAAATGAAATGGAAGCTAAGATGGATGGTTTGAAGAATGGTTTAAAATTAGACATTGAAGGTTTGAAGGATGACATAGAAGCAAAAATGGGTCACAAAGATGTTGGGTTATGACTTCGAAATCATCTACAAAAAAGAGAAGAAAAATGTTGTTGTCAATGCACTCTCATGAAAGGATGATGATGTGGAAGTGTTGCTTTGTGCCAATTCTTCCAACCAAATTGGATAACCGAATCAAGGGATGAAAGGAATAATTATGAAGAAGTGTGGACACTCATCCATTACACATTGAAGTGTGGTCCCACTACACATGATACATTTAGCTGGAAAATTGATTCATTATGGTACAAAGATCACTTATATCTTTGTAATAATTCCAAAATCAAACCAAAGATTCTTTTGGAATTGCACACCGCTCCCTTAGAAGGGCACTCATGATTTTAAAAAATTTACCACAAGGTCAAGAAGGATTTTTTTTGGGGTGGCCTTAAATCTAATATTCAAAATTTTGTGGCGGAATTTTTGGTTTGCCAACAAAATAAAGTTGAGAGGAGGAGGAGGTTTCAATGGATTTTATCCTAGGTTTACCCAAGTCCGAAAGAAAGAGTGTCATCATGGTGGTAGTTGATAGACTTACCAAGTATGCACACTTTTGTGCATTATCTCATCCATTTATGGAAACAATTCAAAAGCTACATGGAAACCCAAATATTATTGAAAGTGACAAAGATCCCATTTTAACTAGAAATTTTTGCAAAGAATTATTTTCTCGTCTGGGTATTCAATTAGTTCATAACTTATCTTATCATCCTCAATATGATGGGAAAATTGAGATAATGAACAAATGTTTTGAAGGATATATTCATTGCTTTGTAATTGATAAAAAATAAAAATGGGTCAAGTGGTTACCTTTGGTTGAATGGTGGTATAACACTTCCTTCCATACTGTAGCAAAAATGACCCCATTTATGGCACTTTATGGATATCATTCACTGTATATCACATCATATTTAAGAGGAATTATAAGGTTCAAGCAATGGAAGATCGCATCGAGCATCAACAAAAATTTCTCCAACTCTTAAAGGATAACCTCACTTTGACGCAGAATCGAATGAAACGACAGCAGATCAGCATCACAACGAAAGAATTTTTGATGTAGGCGACTGTGTATTTTTACGGCTACAACCATAAAAAAAAATGTCCCTCAAGCAAGCTAATAAGGACAATAAATTATCATCATAAAGTGGAAGAACTTACCCGCTGAAGATTCCACATGGGAGGATGAGAATTTTATACATAAGTACTCAAAACTACTCAAGTGTTGAGGACAACACTTTTTTGAAGGAGAGGGGCATGTTAGGTCCCTATAATACTATTGTAGCCCCTTATTGTTATTATTAGTGTTTTTGGTCAATAATTGTCATTTATGAATTGTCATTGATGGAAATATTATTGATGAGCTCTCCTAATGAAAGCTACACTATCACCACACTAGATGATCCCTATGACAAAGCCATATTTACCTAATCATCTTATGCATTAAAAAATTTCAAGGTTAGTCACAATAAATAAGGTTTTCGCCATCATAGAGGAATTATTTCATAATGAGCCTTATACCATATGAAAGAGGATTGTTTCCTCTTTCCAACAAACCCTCACACGCCTTCAAACTCCTGGTGGTTAGAGATAAATTTATTTTTTATTTTTAAAATGTATTTATTCATTTATGGAGTTGACCTATACTTGGCCTCTCATGTCGGCCCGCCTATAGGATTCGTATCTCTCCACATTAGCACTAAATAACACTATATATAAAGGGTTCTCAGACATCATTCATCATCCATAAGCTCGTTCATACATACAACATAGATCAAGGAACATAAGTTCACATATCATGAACTCTCAAGGAGAATAACAACTCAACTCGTGGACTATCTATCTAAGCTCAGATCTATATCTCTCATTACATGATATTTCAGTGACAAGACTACAGCATATCACCATAGATCTATCTCTTGGCTCAGACTGTGTATATAGTTTTGACCGTGTATACAGTGAGACTAATTTTGTCACAGCTAGGAGGAGATCAAACTATCTTGGACTGTGGTAGTGACAGTTCTATGGTGGAGTGATTCACACTGAACTGCGCTGATATATCAATCACATTTTCATTGAATAAAGAACTGAATCTCACACTTTGGAGGGTTGTGTTACATTTTTTTTTGGAATGCATCTTTGGTGTTACCTTGGGCTGTGTTTTTCATTAAATTGTGAATGTTGTATCTATTTGGACTATGGCCCTATCACATTACAGATTGTTGTGGTAAATATTTTTTTTGGTACTTAGACTTCAGTGATAACACCTCGGACTGTGGAGAGTGATAACACCTTGGACTGTGGAGACCATTGAACTGTGATGCCTATTTTACTTCAACTTTGGATTTGGAAACTCTTTTTGGCACAATGAACTTATGAATAAATCCTTCTTGAAAATTGGATTGATAAAGTGAAGAAAAGGTGATCTTGTCACAGGTCAGAAAGATGACTGAGTAGTAAAAGTAGTTTTGGAGCTGACTATACAGTGAATATTATTTCAAGGACATTCAAGTAAGTACCATTCTCATTTCCTATCAAAAGAATATAAGAAGGATTGGTTTCCTTGGGGTAGGAGCCCCTAAATGCAAGGTTGGTGACCTGGAATAGATAGGTTCAGAGCCCTAGAGGTTGGAGCCTCATCAAAGTCCAAGTTGGTTCTTGGCAATAGGTTGGTGCCTGGATATCGAAGGGTTTGTACCCTCACATCTTATCGCACTCATTCATTTGAAAAAGGATTATAATCCTTATTTTTTCGTAATAAAATTGTCATTATACATTTCTCTGATTGTAATTGTGAAGAATATAACTAGTTAAAATAACAATTGAAAAGAAATATTGATTCACCCCCCCTCTCAATATTTCCAACAGTTTGTATCAAAGCCAACTTCTTCATAATCATCCTAACAGTTGGAAGAAGGATTCTTGAGTCACAATGAAGAATAAGGAAGTGGCAGGGAAGCTTCCCTTGTTTAATGGTACAAACTTTGGTTTTTGGAAGAAGAGGATGTCCTACTATTTAATGTCCCTTGGACCCAAAGTTTGGAAATCTGTTTCGGATGGGTACAAATATCCTCCCACTCCACAAACTAATCAAGATGGAAAGAAAACTTACATTTAAAATTCCAAAGCACTAAATTCCATAACAAATGGAATAATTGATTATGAATTCACAAAAGTCATGAATTGTGACTATGCCAAAGATGTATGGGATAAGTTGATTGCTTTATATGATGGGGATTCCAAAGTTAAGAATTAAAAACTACAAACTCATATAAGGCAATTCGAAATTATTAAAATGGATGACGAAGAAGATATTGAATCATATTTTCTCCAAGTAGCTGAATTTGTCAACTCACTTAAAGGGTTAGGAGAAAATTTTGAAGAAAGAACATTTTTTCAAAAATTCCTGAGATATCTTCCAGACAGATTTGAATCCAAAGTAAGCTCCATAGAATAAATAAAGGACTTGGATACCCTAAAAATGGATGAACCTCATGGAATTCTCATTTCTTATGAAATGAGAAAACGAATCCCAAATTCCAGAGAAGCAACATTCAAAGCTTCAAAAATGACAAAAAGGGGGAAGGGTTGGAATACCAGCAATGATGATTCCAATACTGAAACTAAATTAGCACAATTTGTATGAAAAATAAGAAAATGATCCAAGCTAAAAGGTAAGTATTCTCTCATTTGTTTTAAATGTGGAAGAATAGGTCATTATGCTGCAAAATGTCCTCATAAGCATGATAGTGATAATGAGGAGGATTTTAAGAAGGCATCGTCCAAAAAGAAAGAATCTAATAAGAAGAACTTCTTCTCCAAGCAAGATGATTCCAATGAATATGAATTTTTGATCACCGATAAGAAATCAACTAAATATATCCCTCTTCACAAAAGAGATGAAGAAAATAATTATGTTGGAAGCAAAGAAGTATTATTCATGTAATTTACAAATGATGATGACTCAGAACAAGAATTCAAAGGAAATATGGATGAATTACTAATAAGTTCCATTGAATAAAATGAGAAATTACGAAAGAAAATAATTTCTCTCAAAGTAGAAAAGGAGGAAGCAAATAGAAGGGAAGGCTTCTTAAACAATAAGCTAAAAGAGAAAGAAGAAATTTGTTAAAAATGTGAAGCTGAAATAGTATCTCTAAGGAAAGAGTTGGATCAAGTAAAAAAGGGTTGTAAAATCTCTCAAACACTTGATAAAATCCTCAATAATCAAAGACCTCAATATGACAAATATGGGATCGGATTCAAAGAAGAATCATCAAGTACAAAATAAAATGAAAATTAGAAACCTCAAAGAAGCTATGCCGACATCCTTTCTAGTCATCCAAAAGAGGAGAAGTCATTCCACCAAGAAAAAAGGTCCAACTCTAGAAATCCAAGGAATGAAGAAAGGACAACTCCAAGGAAGAATGCTACTTCAAGTCAAGGTTGTTCTAACAAGTACCAAACAATATTTCTTGGTTATTGTTACCATTGTAGAAAATTTGGTCATCAAGCTAAGCATTGTAAGGCGCATAAGGACAATGCATCAAGAGTTAAGAGTAAACCAAGCAAACCACTTAGTTTCAAAGAACAAGGACAAATAAATACTTACAATTCTGTTGATCTCTTGGCTAATTTTGATCCAACTTGCTCAATATGTAATGATTATGGAAATAATAATAATAAATTGTCCACTCATAAAATAAGGATTAAAAATGGAGGAACCTAATACTAATAGATGTGGCCTAGCTCTATGTGCTTGTAGTGACGAAAATAAATGGTTTGTGGATAGTGGATGCTCAATACACATGACAGGTGATAAAAATAATTTTATCTCATTAAACAAGAAGGATAGAAATGTATCTTTTGGAAGTAGATCTGCCAAGATTGCTGGAAAAGGAACTGTTTCTCTCATTAATGGGAAAGGAAACACTCAAAATGCACTATTGGTGGAAGGGCTCAAACACAATCTCTTGAGTGTAAGCCAAATTTGTGACCAAGGACATACATTTGTCTTTAGTACAAAAAATTGTGAGATAAGGAATCCTTCCTCGAGTGAATTTGTAGCAAAAGGAGTAAGAAGTCCTAACAATGTATACATTTTGAAAAAAATTCAAGAAGATAAATGTTACATGAGTCGAATAGATGAAATTTGGTTATGGGATTGGGGCATACAAGTTTTGATAAATTGATTAATATTAGTAAAATTAATGCATTAAGGGACATTCCAAAAATGATCGAGACATATCAAGTTGTATGTGGCCCATGTCAACATGGAAAGAAAACTAGAACCAGTTTCAAGACAAAGGAGTTCTCAACATCAAAACCTTTGGAGATCATACATGCAGATTTCTGTGGACCAACTAGAACTCCATCTCTACAAGGTGAAAGGTATTTTTCTCTATTTATTGATGAATATACTAGAATGATGTGGGTATACTTTATAAATTTCAAATATGAAGCATTTGAATGCTTTAAGAATTTTAAATATCTTGTTGAAAATGAGAAGGATTCAAAGATTAAATGTCTTAGAACGGATAGAGGAGGAGAATTTACTTCAAAATAATTTGATGAATTCTGTAAAGTGCATGGAATCAAGAGAGAAATCTATGTTTCTAAAACTCCTAAACAAAATGGAGTAGTTGAAATAAAAAATCGAATTGTTCAAGGAATGGCACGGACAATGCTACTAGTAGCTGAATTGCAGCCCAAATTTTGGAAAGAAGCAGTCGGGACAGTAGTTTATACCTTGAATCAAACGCAAATAAGACCAAATAATGATAAGACTCCATACGAATTATGGAAAGGGAGACCTGCTTCAATAAAATACTTTAGGATTTTTGGAAGCAAATGTTTCATGAAGATCAATGATTAATCTCAAGGAAAATTTGACTCTCGGGTTGACGAAGGAATATTCCTTGGATATTCTACAAGAAGCAAAGCTTACAAATGATACAATAATCGACTTCGAAAAATAGTAGAAATAATTGATGTAAATATTGAAGAAGCTCTTCGAGAAAAATAAATTGAAGTCCATGAAGAAGAACCTATTCTTGATGAATTCGAAGAAGGACCTACAAAAGAAGAAAAATATCAAGAACTTCAAAAGGAACATTCACAAACTCCTTCAAAGATAAAATTCCTTCAAAAACACCATCCAGAAGAACAGATTATCAGGAATGTAGATGAGGGAATACAAACTCGAAGAAGGATGACAAGTACACTAAGGAAATATGATGTTGCTCTCTTATCTATGATAGAACCTGAAAATTTTTCTCAAGCAAGTAAGGATCCTCATTGGATAAAGGCCATAGAAGAAGAAATGTCTCAAATTGAGAAGAATGAAACATGAGAGCTAGTACCTCATCTAGAAGATAAAAATATAATTGGAACCAAATGGGTATTCAAAAACAAGATGAATGAAGATGGACAAATAATCAGAAATAAAGCAAGACTCGATTATAAGGGATACTCACAAATTGAAGGAATTGACTTTGAAGAAACCTTTGAATTGGTAGCCAGATTGGAAGCCATAAGGATGTTTTTGGAATTTACTTACTCGAAAGGATTCAAGGTCTATCAAATGGATGTAAAACCATCATTTCTAAATGGGGAACGCAAGCAAGAATTTTACATGGAGCAATCGAAAGGGTTGGACCTAGTTGAAGGAAAGGACTTTGTATGAAAGTTGAAAAAGGCTTTGTATGGATTAAAACAAACTCCTAGAGCCTGGTATGCAAAATTGGATCACTATATACAACAAGAAGGTTTCAAAAAGGGAGTGGAAAGAAGCAATCTCTACATGAAAATAGACAAGGATAAATCATTGATCACTCTTGTATACGCTGATGATATAATTTGTGCCAACAATGATGACAAGATGAGCCATGAATTTTCTCGAAATATGTCCAAAATTTTTGAAATGTCAATGATTAGTGAGTTATCCTACTTTCTTGGGCTAAAAGTATCACAAACCATTGGAGGCATGTTCATATCTCAAGAAAAATATCTTAAATATGTGCTTAAAAAATATGGGTCGGAAGATTGTGCACCTGTGAGCACACCAATGACCATAGGTTGAAAATTAAGCAAAGATGATGATTCCCCTCTCGTAGATGCAACTCTTTACAGGTAAATAATTGTAGCTCTCTTATAATTAACTGCTACAATGCCAGATATTATGTAAGCAGTAGGAATGGTGGCAAGATTTCAGTCGGTTCCTAAAAAATCCCAACTAACAACTGTGAAGAGAATCCTTAGATATTTGAAAGGAACTTCTGATTTCGGTCTTTGTTATCCTAAGAGCTCAACTCTTTCGGTAACAAATTACACTGATGCTGATTGGGCTGGAAGCATGGATGATCGAAAAAGTACCAGCGAAATGCATTCTTCATGGGAGATTGTTTAGTATCTTGGCTCAACAAAAAATAGTCATATATATCCCTTTCTACAGTTGAAGCCGAATATATAGTTGTTGCATATTGTTGTACACAAATACTACAGATGAAGGAAGCTTTGAAGGATGTCAACATAGAAACTAAACAACCAATCACCATATATTGCGACAACACTAGTGTCATCAGTATCAACAAGAATCTAGTGATGCACTCAAAGACAAAACATATTCAAAATAAATATCACTTTCTATGTGAAAAAGTTTCCGAACAGAATATCAAGTTGGAATACGTCAATACAAAGGAGAAAATTGCAGATATATTCAAAAAACCCCTTCCACGAGAATAATTTGAAAATCTTCACCAAAAGATAGGGGTCATTGCTCTTACATCACACTAATAAAACATGAGAAGCACCATGATAGGTGGAGCAACATGACAGGGGGAGAAACTCGATAGGGGGAGTGCTTGGGCACCCCATTTTTCCATTGATGTCAAAGGGCGAGAAAATTTTGGAATATTTCCATCAATGGCAAAGCAGGAGATTGATGGTCGATAATTGTCATTTATGTTGTCATTGATGAATTTTCATTCATGGAAATATACTTGATGAGCTCTCCTAATGAAGGTTACACTATCACCACACTAGATGATCCCTATGACAAAGCCATACTGCCCTAATCATCTTATGCACTAAAATATTTCAAGGTCAGTCACAATAAATATGGTTTTTCACCATCATAGGGAATTTCATAATGAGCCTTATCCCATCTGAAAGAGGATTGTTACCTCTTTCCAATGAGCCCTCACACGCCTCCAAAATCCCGGTGGTTAGAGAGAAATTGATTTTTTAAGTTAAAATGTATTTTTTCTTTTATGGAGCTGACCTGTACTTGGCCTCCCATGTCGGCCTGCGTATAGGGGTCGTATCTCTCCACATTAGCACTAAATAACACTATATTAAAGGGTGCTCAGACATCATTCATCATCCATCAGCTCAGTCATACATACATCACACATCAAGAAACATAAGTTCACATCTCGTGATCTCGAGGAGAAGAACAAATCAACTCGTGGACTATATATCTAAGCTCATATATGTATCTCTCATTACAAGTTATTTTAGTGACAAGACTGGAGTATATCTCTGTAGGTCTATCTCAGATTTTGGCTCGGACTGTGCATATAATTTCGGACGTGTGTACAGTGAGACTACTTTTGTCACAACTAGGAAGAGCTCATACTATCTTGGACTGTGGTAGCGACAATGCTATTGTGGAGTGATTCATGTTGAATTGTGGCGATACATTGTTGAGATTTTGGGGTGTTTGTGTAGAATTGAATGTGCTCTAGCTCCCAAAATTTGTGGAGGGACTAGAGTACATGAGATCTCCAAGACCCAAAAAGTGATTTAATAAATTTCATGTTTAAGATATATTTAATTAATTAATATTTTTAATTAAGAACACTAAGTCTAAATTAGGAAAATTAAAATATTAAAGTAAATAAAATTAAACATGTGATGAAAATGAATTAATTCACATGGATCAAGCATCTTCTAATCTTAGTTGTTGATTCAAGATTAGATCACGGTCGTTAATGTTTCAACGAGAAAAGTATAAGAAGAGGGCTTGGGGATAGTTGGAGAACACACACAGTGGCAGAGCACTAAAACTAAGTTGGAATTCTAGAGCGTGGTTTTCTAAGAATTTCAGAAGTGTTTCAGCTGTAGTGAGGGGCAATATTGAAGAGAGGGATGGTTTGATCCCAGGCCAAGAGTGCAACAAGGGCAAAGAAGCAGTGGACTAGAGAAGCGCAGAGGAAGCAACAGCTACGTAGAGAATCCATACCCCAATAGGGGTAGCACAGAGGCAGTAAGAGGCCAGGAGGGTTGATGCAGTGCCATAAAAGGCTGATGCAGTTCTAAGAGGACTGACACTGGCCAGCTAGGGCAGCGCAAGGGCAGCATAACCCAGTCTGGGATGACACAGGCCCTGCCTTAGCAGCACAGATGCTGATGCAGGCCATCAGGGCTAACGCAATGGGCTTCACAGCAGTGCTGGGGTTTCTGAAGACCGAAAAGGTCTGAGTTCTGTAAATCTCATTTGAGGGTGTGAATCAGTCAATTTTTCTATTTCCAAAATAGAGTTATAGTTGCAGTTCTTTTATTTCTCTGTGGGGTTAACCAGTTTGGTGCCTAGATTTTTTGTACTTAGATTCTGCTTAATAATAAAAACCCTCCAGCAACCAAAAGACCGGTTTTCCAGCATTGGGTTTTTCCGGGGACAGATGTCTAGAAAATCCTTGTGTGTCACTTTGACAATGTGCATGTTATTCAATTTAGATCTATATGTGTAGGATGTTAATGTATTTAATTCGATGTTAATTCTGAAAATTCAGATTAATAACTTAATGTAAGTAGGAGAAGTAAATCAGAAATTTAACGGTACGGTTTCTGTTTGAGCATATTCAGAAATTTTCACATGGTATCAAAGCGATTGCAGATCTAGCTGGATCTAAAGCAAGACGGATGAAGAGATCTGTGTTGCAAAAAGCAACAGAAAAAGTAGCAGCAACAACAGATAAACTGGACCAGAGAAGGCAGCACAACAGTAGAAGGAATCAGAGCTGAGCAGAGGCAAGGGTGACGCAGTCTCCACGCAGACTCACGTAGGCCCACACACTTATTGTGTAGAGGCAACACAGAAGCTATGCTGAGACTGTCTTCTCATGCATAGGCTAGACTAGGTGACACGGTCCAGAAAATGATTGTTGTTCAGAGTGCCAGAATCTGAGCTGCAGACCTTCAATAGTTGCTGGTGGGGTGAAAAATCTTTCGGTGAAGAATTTAGCTTAAGCTAAGTTGATGGAGAGCAGGAGGAGAACAACTTCTCAGAATATTTCATGCCAAATAGATCTGTAGATCGATGAGAGGATCGAAGAGAGATGATTTGTTTTGTTTGGCAGACTTCCAAGAGAGGGAGCCAGTTGTCAGAGGGAGTAAGGGGTGCTTTTCTCGCCAAGGATCCTAGATCCAAATATCTAGCATAGAGAGGAGGATTTGTTTTGACAAACTTCTGAGAAGATGGTGCCACATGGACTACGTAATCAGGATAGGTTGGAGGACTTGTCCAACTTTTCAATTTGGAAGGCCATCATCCTGGTAGTCATGGAGGCATACGACTTGAGGGAGCATGTAGATAAAGTCTTGGCTACACCGACCGATGCGAAGCTCCTAGAGAAGCACAAATAAGCAGTAGCACATGCCAAGTGCTTCATTATGGATGGTGTTATCCCCCCTATAAAATTTCTTGACAAGCAAGCAGGGGGCTAAATTGTTTCTGAGCCTTCAAGGAATGCATTTCCTCTGAAAACACATCATCCTTGAAGCCTCCTTGTGCATTTGCCTTTGATAAATCTACTCTGCTTTTTCTATCCCCCAAGCCTCTCTAATTGTAAAAAAATTGTGCTCCGAAAGGCCTATTTTTTCCCCTCGTACCCCTGCAAAATACCCCACTTTCCACCCTCTTTCTCCCCTTTTTATCTCCCTCATTAGCACTCTGATTCTCCCAAAAAATCATTTAAATCCCACACACACCCCTTGGCTAGCCATTTAGACCCTCATTACCTCTACCGTTACCCTTTATTGCCCTAAAATTGCACTAAAAATGGGCAAAAAACCCACTTTGCAACTTACATTAGGCCTTGGCCCCCTTCCGCTAGCCCCTCAACCTTTTCTCCATGCGACCCAGGCGCTGTAACCGAGCGCTGGCCCGAAAGGCGCTAATCTCCAATGTATATCGGGAGCGTTCCTGACTGTTGATATTTATAGATCGGACAACAATCGTTAACTCCACAGTATCCATGTTTCCCCCGTTCAAACCCCTGACCGCGAAATCGTCGTCCATTTACCCGCAGATCCAACGGCTCGGAGTCTACCTGCCCCTATGGTCCCACCAGTGTGCCCGTTCAAAAACCGCCTGTATATATCACACCGCTTTCTAAGGACTGGCGGTATTTTTATTTTCGCAGCGATTCCACTCATCGCTTGCCGCGTGGCACCTATACGACTGGAAAACCGCTACCCCATCGCGCGTTATCGTTCGGCACAAGACATGCAGCGATATGCATATCAGCCGTCCAATCCAGAGCCCTCCATCCAACGGTGATCGATCGATGAAGCTGCGCACGCGATAACCCATAGCCTCCGTACCCTTGGCCCACAGTCCATCGCCCTCCGACGTGTTTTCCACCGTCGATCTCTGCCGAGATCGGACGGTCCGGATTTGACTGTCCCGCCATCGCCCGGTCCCGCCACGTCACCTCCACGTGTCTCCGTCATAAATTCGCCCGTCCTTGTTATATATATGCTTTCCAAGGTCAAATGTTCATTATTTTACGTTAAATCTGCTGCGCTCCGCCCATGTTCGCCAGACCACGTCCCGCTGTCATATTTCATTTTCCACCATGTTTCTACACCTTTCCGCCATCTCACCAGTCTGCATGGCCATCCTCTTCATCCCGTCTCATCCATTACCCCCATTTATGGATTTCATAACAAGTTTCATTTTTGCAAGGTTTTGAGGTGGTGACAGAAAACACAGGAAAAGACCACGTGCAGAGGCAGAAACCATGGAGAAAAGCCTGAGAGGATCCTACGATAGGACCTGCATTAAAGGAACAGGGTTTGGCCCTGTGAAAATGTCTCGGCGCCATTAAAGCACAAATTTTGCAGACAGGGATTTAAATTAAGCAGCAGAGAGCTTAAGGCACGCAAATGAAGATATATAAGCCTTATGTTCAGAGATTTAGAGGCAAAGTACCTGATTGAAGACCCAGGGATCACATAGAAGGTACAGCATGCAGAAATCAATGCATATCAGGGTTTCTACAGTGGCAGAATGTTTTTCCTCCATAAAGGACAAAGCGCCCATGCATTTTTTATTCTACACCATGCTCCTGAAGAAATCTCCACCCTGACAACAGTCTGAAGCTACCAGAGCATTTGTTTCATAAATATGATAGACCACTCAGTCGTTTATCTATGATTTGTTTATTCACCAAAAGTGCCACAGAGTCATGCAGATCAAATTACATCAAGAGACATACCGAAGTAAATAGAGGCCTCAAGAAGACCACTCTTCCATCCAAAGAGTGACAGGAATTGAATGCTCAAGATTTAAACAGAATGGGCTTCGGCCCTCTTTCTTTTCAGAAGTTTTAATGTTGCATTTAGTTTTCACCTACCTCCTCAGCCCATCTTTCTGATATAAAATTTCATGAAGAAACATTGTAAAGGTTGTTGATGAGATATCAGATAACTGCAATCTCTTTCTGTGAGATATAGTTCTGTGTAAGTTGTAAGATAGGCTAAAGAAAGATGTATTCAGGCTTAATGTTCAAGTTGTGGGCAATGTTGTACATGACTGGTGTTGTTTTTTAATATGACAAGCACATTTCTTTGGATCCTGATCTAAAGTAGCTGGTGATGTTTTTCTATCTCTGTGTTTTATTTCATTTCATTACACTTCTTCTAGCTTGCATCAGAAATCTGGCATAGGATTTTCCCTTGTTAGGCACCCTATGTTTCTGCTCTCCTTGCTTTTATGTTTTCTACTAAATGTGTTATCTAAGGATTGATTTCAATTAATTTAACGAGTGTAGTGGTCTGATATATTGCTAGCTGATGTATGAATTAATGGAATCTATCTTTAGATGTTCTTGTTTAGATTTAATTAAATGAGTTGAAAACATTGGGGGGTTTAGAACTTTGTCTCTGCCTCACTAGGATCTTTCCATTTCAATTAAACTTTCCAAGTTTCCTAAAGTTGCCTCTGATTATGTCCAAGCAGGTCTGGAGATAAATGACCTCTGACCTGATCTATAGACAAAGTTGGATGGTTTTCCTCTTTTCACTTTCAATCCTTAATGTTCCATGCCACACAATCAATTTAGGATCCAATGCTTTAGATGACTAGCCCAACTGAAAGCTTTCACATTGAACAGTAAGTAAACCCTTTCTTGACTTCATTTCCCAATGGCCTTGATGTTCTCTGAGTTATATACCTTAGCCTAAAATCCTCTCTGCTCATTGCCTTGTCTCATTTTGAACCCTTCATTCCTGATTCCCAACAAACAAACTCAAACAAACAAACCCTGTGCCTATAACTAGCCTAACACCTTAACATCAAGCCTCAAAGACATATAACTTTAACATATCATAGAGAGATCTTTCTCTGGACCCAGGAGGGCTAGATCCTGAGGTCTGAAAGTGGTTTGATGTAGTCTCATCTTTTGGTATTTCCAACCTTTCCAAAACATGGGAACCCCAACATAATGGCAACTCCACTGGGGAACTGAGTGCATTACACCTTAAACATTCTTAGGCATTCAAAAAACCTACAATCTCTGGTTAGGTTGGCAATTAAACACTCCTATTCATAGATCAACCTCTATACCATTTTTTGTGTTCTCCCATACTCTTGGACAGAGTCTGGAAAGGGCTAGGTAGCCTCCAGATCTCACACTCTTTCAGAGGTGACATATCTGGTGAATGCCCTCCCAGTCAATCTCTGGTTAGAGTTTGTTGTGTTTGGAAGATATCCTTGAAAGGGGACATCTCATAAGCACTATGGTGGACAGTGTACCCTCCAAAAAAATCCTAAACCTTTCCACCTGGCGACTCCATATTCCTTAAACGTTTTAAAGACTCCACTGGTGATCAGTAGGCATGTTGATTATCTTGGTTCACATTAGACTCCACTGGGAGACCAGCCTCCATAACAACATCAACCACAGTGGAAGTAACAAGTAGGGTTAAGCTGCTTGGTTGGAAAATAACATTCTGGCTTCAAGAACCATTCACACAAGAGCTTATCCTAACCCAAACCCACCGGAAATAGTTGACAACCCTGAGAGCATCCTCAAGGGAGCTCCTACACCTAAACGACCAACTATTTCCAGCCACATATATAGAGCTAACTCTGCACCAGAAGATCTTACAGCTCTATCACACTTTCACCTTGACCTAGACCTACCTAATAGATTACCTAGAACTAGGTCATTCAGTGTCCTAGACCAGCCAGACCTTGAGCTCCCTGGTTCACCACCTCAAATTGGTAAGCACCTTGGGATCAGACAGACCCCTCCATCTACACCTCCTGATATACATTTCATACAAAACTTGGGGCTCAGTCACCCTAAATCTACTCAGCAGTCTTCTGCTGGTCATAATATCCCTGCCATCCACATACCAGCTACCCAAGTCAACCCTTTACCTCATCAAAACATCATCATGGAAGCCTGGTATGCACCTCTGGTTTTACCTCAGCCTCTAGTTCCCTTACCCAATGATTATCAATCAAAGATCCCACACTTCACTACAAAAGAGTCTACCACAGCACAATATCATGTAGATAGGATGGAAGATTCCTTTGACTACATGGAGATAGATGATGATACAGTCAAAATGAGAATCTTTGCCCAGAGCTTAGGGGGTGATGTGAAGAAATGGTTTAAGGGCCTACCTCCAGGTAGTATAAATGACCTCCCAGCTCTATATCAGACCTTCATAAACAAATGGGAAGTTAAGGCAAACCCTCGCCAACTCCTAGCAGAATATATGAGCCTCAAAAGAAATGTAGGAGAGAGTGTCCACGATTACACAACGAGATTTAACAGCATTTACAATGCTCTACCTCCACACATGAAACCTCCCCAAGGTATGGCCCTAGCAAAATACCCTGAAGGCTTTGATGCTGACATGGCCTATCAGCTTAGGGATAAAGAGTACAACACATTGGAGGACATGTAGAAAGGAGCAGTGAATATGGAGGCAAACCTGATTGAGAAAAGAGCGAGATTAAGAGCTGAGAGGAGGGTAACATACAGAGATGACAATGTAGCTTCCACGTCTGACCCCAATTATGATCGTCTATCTAGAAACGTGGAAGAGCTACAACAAATGGTAAAAAAAATGGTTGTCACAGTTGGTAACCAAAACCATAACCAGAACCAGAACTTTAGAAGAAGCAATGCCACTCCCAACAGACAAAGAGAATCAGATCAGCAATTTATTCCCCAATTCCAAGAGAATTTTCTTGATGAAGATGAGGGAATCATAGAAGAGTTTGAGGGAAACACAATAAATATGTTTGAAATAGAAGATTCAATCCATAACTGTTACTCAGAAGAAGATCAACCCTCACCCTCTTGTTGGGATGAGGAATGGTTAGAATCTGAAGATTACAGATTAGGATTTGAAAATGCCATGATGCAGGTCAGAGAACAATATGAACTTAGAAGAAAAAAGAGCCAAGAAACTCCCAAAACAAAGGCTTTTGAGGTCAGCATCAAGAAAATACCTGAGAAAACTTCTAAAGAAATTGCTGAAAGTAACAAATCAGCAGCTGAAAGTTCTGGAAAGAACAAATAAAAAGACAACCAAAAAACTGATACACAAGGTAAACCAACTAGCAACACTAGCACTGCAGTTAGTGCTCCTGATAAAACAATCCCTAACCCTGTACATAATGAGAATCAACACACTGATTTAGCCACCAAGGCGGTGGCTAACAAAACAGAGTTGAGCATCCCAAAGAGTCAGTCCACTTTCAATTTGGAGAGTGAGATTGCAAGAATTAAAATCTCTGTCCCACTTTCTGAGCTGGCCACTTAAGATGTATATAAAGGCCAAATTTTGAAAGCATTAAACTTAGGTGAGAACAGTGACACTGTAAATCTGAGTGATGATCAACCTGCCCTTCTGTTTGGTCCAAAGATAGAAGGAAATTTTCAAGAAGGGGTAGTCCCCCCTTTTTATATCAGTCTTAATATCCATGATAAGATTCTCCACAATGCAATGCATGATTCTAGGGCATCACACAACCTGATGCCTAAAGTAGTGATGGAAAGGTTAGGCCTAGAGATAACCCGTCCTTACAAAGATTTATATTCATTCGACTCTAGTAGAGTAAAGTGTCTTAGCCTGATCAAAGATTTGTGTGTGAGCCTTACCCAGATCCCAGCTAAATGTATGGTCATGGATGTTGTTGTGGCAGATGTACCACCCAAGTATGGCATGTTATTATCAAGATCATGGGGAGCCAAGCTGCAAGGAACAATGCAGATGGATGGGGCTTATGCCACAATCCCAATCTTTGGCCAACTTAGAAGATTGTACAGGGAAGCACAAATGAAATTCCTGGTTAGTAGCCCTGAAAAGCCTGAAAATTCTCCTCTATACTCTGTACATACAGACCTATATTCCTTTATCTTCTGCAATGATGAATTTTTGGGGGGACCAGAGTCTGAAAACATAGATACAAGCAAAGGTACACATGATGAAACAGAGCCAATGGATTTTAACATAATGGATACCCTAGACTCAGAGGAGGAAGATGTAGAAAAATTTAAACAGTGCACTGAAACAACAACGCAAAGTGAACCAGAAACAGAATGCGATCAGCCAACTAGTCACCTCTCTGACTTCCACACCCATAACAAAAAACTAAACAGACCACAACCTAGTGCAGACCATATAATGCAAAATAATGGTGAACCCAGCTATAGGGAAAGAAATGATAACAAAAACGAGAGTGAACCCCTGTGGGAAATGAGTTTCAACGGGTCCTGCACAAGAAGAATGGCCGGAGCTGGGGTTTGGCTACGTAACACAGAGAGCGACTACGCGGAAAGCCATGCCTGCAATCTGCATTTCAAATGTACCTATAATATTGCAGAGAATGAGGCCCTTATCTTGGGTTTAAATCTGTTGAAGAAAATAGGAGCCCGTAGAATAGCCGTGCAGGGAGACTCTGAATTGGTTATCAAACAGGTGAACAGTGAATACACAGCCAAACACCCTAGGTTGAGAGCATATAGGAACGATGTTGTGGATATATTGAAAACATTTGTTGAATACGAATTAGTGTTTGTTCCTAGAAATCAGAACGCCATTGCAAATGGATTAGCTTGCCTAGCCAGTTCATACCCTAAGACTCCAAGCGACCAACAGATCATCATTCAGACCAAATTCAGACTCGCAGTGCTAGATAACGAAAAATACTGGCAGGTCTTCGAGGGGGATAAACAAATTGAAGATTTTTTGATAGGCAGGAACGAGTTTGAGTTTTCCGATTCAAAATCTACGTCTAGTGATAGCTGCCTAAGTGAGGAACCCTCGGCCGAGGAAGAAACTACACCCCACGATGTAGAAATAAATGCTTTAAATGAAGAAACTGGAAATTCAACCACGAAGTGTGAAAACGCAGACAGCGAAGAAGTAGAGATGCTGCAGGCCAAAGATAAGAACATACCTCAAGGTCTAGCGCCGTTAGAAGACCTTTTTCACTTCGATGATGTGGCAAAAAATCCTACCATAGAGCACGCGGACTCTGACGTTGAAGAATGTAATATAGGTACAAAGGATAATCCCAAAATAATTAAATTGGCTAAGTCTCTTCCCGCAAAGATGAAAAAGAAATACATTGACCTTTTTAAGGAATTTATTGACGTGTTTGCTTGGGGCTACGAAGACTTAAAGGCTTATGACACGAACATCATAGCCTGAAGGGTTTGCTTGGGGCTTATGTGCCTAACATAATATTCAAAGATATTTTGTCCCAGGACCCAGATGGGAAAAGGGGCAAATGGATTGTTGTGATCTTAGAATATGACCTTGAGATAAAACCCACCAAACTGATTAAAGGTCAGGGCCTAGCTCAATTAATGGCTGAATCAAACTTACAAGCCTTAGACATTAACATGGTAAATACCTTGGATGAGCAACAAGAATTGCCTGATCCCATTGTTGAGGAAACGTTTCAGAGCTCTCCTTGGTATTCTGACATTCTGTATGTGCTTACACACCTCAATGCCCCTCCTAAACTATCAAAGACCAAGGCTAGATTCTTAAAGCTAAAAGCCAGGAGCTATTGCATATTGAATAACTGCTTATACTGGAAGAACCCAAATGGCCTACTGCTTAAATGTTTGCCTGAAAATGAGGCAGAGAGGATTAAACAAGAATTCCACGCAAGAGAGTGTGGAGGCCACCTGAGTTGGAAAGCCACTGCAAAAAAAATACTCAGAGCTGGCTACTATTGGCCTACACTCTTCAATGATGTCCATAAGATGATAATTGCCTGCCACAAATGCCAGATTTTTGAAGGCAAAAGGAAGCTCCTTCCCTTACCTCTACAACCCATCATTGTCGAAGGCCCCTTTTTGCAATGGGGCCTAGATTTCATAGGTGAAATTCACCCTGCTTCTTCTGCACAACACAAATGGATCCTAACAGCCGCAAAATATTTCAATAAGTGGATAGAGGCCATACCCACTAGGAATGCCACAGATTCAATCATCATTAGTTTCCTAGAAGGTCGTATCCTCTCTCGGTTTAGCTGCCCAAGGAAAATAATCACTGATAATGCTACTGCTTTCGGATCCAAGAAAATGGTTGATTTTTGTCATAGGTATCAAATAGAACTCAGTCATTCAACTGCCTATTACCCTCAAGGTAATGGATTAGCTGAGTCATAAAACAAGAGCCTGGTGATCATCATCAAGAAGCTGTTGGAAGAGAACAAAAAGTCATGGCATAACAAGTTAATACATGCTTTGTGGGCTGACATGCTTACAATAAAGAAATCTATTGGCATGTCACCATACCAGCTTGTCTATGGAATGGAAGCAGTGTTTCCTACCAGCCTTGGGGTACTAGTAATTAAGCTGGTCCAAGAGATTCAAACAGAAGAAGACAGTATGGTGAGAAGGATAAACCAGACAATTCATCTCCAGCAAACAAGGGAAGAGGTTTACAACAGAGCAATGAAAGTTCAGGAGAGTATAAAAAAATTGTTTGACAAAGGGACCAAAGTTGCTGATTTCAAAATTGGGGATAAAGTTCTGAAATGGGACTCAAGAAGGGATGATAAAGGAAAGCACAACAATTTTGACAGTCTGTGGCAAGGTCCATACATCATCCAGGCCACTGTGGGTCCAAATGCTTTCTTCCTACAGGAATTAGATGGTATAGAGTTGTTTGGGGGTCCTGTCAATGGCAGGATGCTCAAACACTACTTCCGCTGATTTACAATTTCCAGTTTCCATTACCATTGTACATACCATTGCAGTTTTTTTATTTTCAGGAAAAAAGAGAAAATGTTACAAAAAACAAAGGAAAAAGAGAGGTTTAGACATGCTTAAAACATGAACCTCTGATGTGCAAAAGATTGGCTCTAATAAGCTCAAAACCTGAGCCAAAGAAAGTAAAACAGCTGGTACTAACATGCCCAAAGTCTGGACCAGCAAAGAAGAAAGAAGAATCATCTCTAACATGCCCAAAACCAGAGCTGAGATGAAGAAAAGAAGTGACTCTAGCATGCTCAAAACTTGAGTCACAAAGAGAAGAAGGATGCTTCAAGATTTCAGATTTCAAGCCTTCAAAGTTTTGTTTTCAGTTTTCTGCAATTTTCTGTCCATGTGAAACTGTCTTTATGCCTTGGACCCACAGCAAGTCAAACAGTCTAATCCTGGCTTGATTGTTTTTAAATTTCTGTTGTAGAATGTAGAGAAGAAATCTGCTGGACAGTTTAATCCCGGCAGATATTAGATTAGGTAGAGAAACATATGAGACCAATAGTCTAATCTGGTCTCATGGAGAAATAAGGGTAGAATTAGAATATGTTTCTTTTCTTGTTTGCAAAAAAATAAATGATATAAAGGGTCTGCTAGTTCAAATGCACCCTAAGAAGAAAAATTCTAGGATTGTAGAAAGGGTAGGTAGATTGTTGGGGAAAGTATTTCTGCTGATGTATCTATCATATTGTGGCAGCTGATCTAGAGAAAGAAAGGGATGTGCCAAGCAACAGGCATCTAGCCTACACCAAAGATCATTTTCTGAATTCTTGACTCTTTCAAGAAGAAGCCATCCCCATGTGGAGCCACTGTTAGCCCCCCTATAAAATTTCTTGACAAGCAAGCAGGGGGCTGAATTGTTTCTGAGCCTTCAAGGAATGCATTTCCTCTGAAAAAACATCATCCTTGAAGCCTCCTTGTGCATTTTCCTTTGATAAATCTACTCTGCTTTTTCTATCCCCCAAGCCTCTCTGATTGTAAAAAAATTGTGCTCCGAAAGGCCTATTTTTGCCCCTGGTACCCCTGCAAAATACCCCACTTTCCACCCTCTTTCTCCCCTTTTTATCTCCCTCATTAGCACTCTGATTATCCCAAAACCTCATTTAAATCCCACACACACCCCTTGGCTGGCCATTTAGACCCTCATTACCTCTACCGTTACCCTTTATTGCCCTCAAATTGCACTAAAAATGGGCAAAAAACCCACTTTGCAACTTACATTAGGCCTTGGCCCCCTTCCGCTAGCCCCTCAGCCTTTTCTCCACGCGACCCAGGAACTGTAACCGAGCGCTGGCCTGAAAGGTGCTAATATCCAATGTATATCGAGAGCGTTCCTGACCGTTGATCTTTATAGATCGGACGACGATTGTTAACTCCACAGTATTCGTGTTTCCCCCGTTCAAACCCCTGACCGCGCAATCGCCATCCATTTACCCGTAGATCTAATGGTTCGGAGTTTACCTGCCCCTGTGGTCCCACCAGCGTGCCCGTTTGAAAATCGCCTGTATATATCGCACTGCTTTCTGAGGACTAGCGGTATTTTTATTTTCGCAGCGATTCCACTCCACGCTTGCCACGTGTCACCTGTACAGTTGGAAAACCACTACCCCATCACGCGTTATCGTTCGGCACAAGATACGCAGCGATATGCATATCAGTCGTTCGATCCAGAGCCCTCCATCCAACGGTGATCGATCGATGAAGCTGCACACGCGATAACCCATAGCCGTCGTACCCCTGGCCCACAGTCCATCGCCCTCCGACGTGTTTTCCACTGTCGATCTCCGCCGAGATCGGACGGTCCGGATTTGACTATCCCGCCATCGCCCGGTCCCGCCACGTCACCTCCACATGTCTCCGTCGTACATTCGCCCGCCCCCGTTATATATATGCTTTCCAAGGTCAAATGTTCATTATTTTACGTTAAATCTGCTGCGCTCCGCCCACGTCCGCCAGACCACGTCCCGCTGTCATATTGCATTTTCCACCATGTTTCTGCACCTTTCTGCCATCTCACCAATCTGCATGGCCATCCTCGTCGTCCCGTCTCATCCATTACCCCCATTTATGGATTTCATAACAAGTTTCGGTTTTGCAGGGTTTTGAGGTGGTGAAAGCCGCCATGATTTGCACACGCTGTCACAGTGACAGAAAACACAAGAAAAGACCGCGTGCAGAGGAATAAACCATGGAGAAAAGCCTGAGAGGATCCTACGGCAGGACCTGCATTAAAGGAATAGGGTTTGGCCCTATGAAAATGTCCTGGCGCCATTAAAGCACAGATTTTGCAGACAGGGATTTAAATTAAGCGGCAGAGAGCTTAAGGCACACAAATGAAGATATATAAGCCTTATGTTTAGAGATTTAGAGGCAAAGTACCAGATTGAAGACCCAGGGATCACTCAGAAGGTACAGCACGCAGAAATCAATGCATATCAGGGTTTCTACAGCGACAGAATGTTTTTCCTCCATAAAGGACAAAGCACCCATGCAGTTTTTATTCTACACCGTGTTCCTGAAGAAATCTCCACCCTGACAACAGTCCGAAGCTACCAGAGCATTTGTTTCATAAATACGGCAGACCGCTCAGTCGTTTATCTATCATTTGTTTATTCACCAAAAGTGCCACAGAGTCACGCAGTTCAAAGTACATCAAGAGACATACCGAAGTAAATAGAGGCCTGAAGAAGACCACTATTCCATCCAAAGAGTGACAGGAATTGAATGCTCAGGATTTAAACAGAATGGGCTTTGGCCCTCTTTCTTTTCAGAAGTTTTAATGCTGCATTTAGTTTTCACCTACCTCCTCAGCCCATCTTTCTGCTATAAAATTTCATGAAGAAACATTGTAAAGGTTGTTGATGAGATATCAGAGAACTGCAAGCTGTTTCTGTAAGATATAGTTCTGTGTAAGTTGTAAGATAGGCTGAAGAAAGATGTATTCAGGCTGAATGTTCAAGCTGTGGGCAATGTTGTACATGACTGGTGTTGTTTTTTAATATGACAAGCACATTTCTTTGGATCCTGATCTAAAGTAGCTGGTGATGTTTTTCTATCTCTGTGTTTTATTTCATTTCATTACACTTCTTCTAGCTTGCATCAGAAATCTGGCATAGGATTTGCCCTGGTTAGGCACCCTATGTTTCTGCTCTCCTTGCTTTTATGTTTTCTACTAAATGTGTTATCTAAGGATTGATTTCAATTAATTTAACCAGTGTAGTGGTCTGATATATTGCTAGCTAATGTATGAATTAATGGAATCTGTCTTTAGATGTTCCTGTTTAGATTTAATTAGATGAGTTGAGAACATTGGGGGGTTTAGAACTCTGTCTCTGCCTCACTAGGATCTTTCCATTTCAATTAAACTTTCCAAGTTCCCTAAAGTTGCCTCTGATTATGTCCAAGCAGGTCTGGAGTTAAATGACCTCTGACATGATCTATAGACAGAGTTGGATGGTTTTCCTCTTTTCACTTTCAATCCTCAATGTTCCATGCCACACAATCAATTTAGGATCCAATGCTTTAGATGACTAGCCCAACTGAAAGCTTGCACATTGAACAACAAGTAAACCCTTTCCTGACTCCATTGCCCAATGGCCTTGATGTTCTTTGAGTTATCTACCTTAGCCTAAAATCCTCTCTGCTCATTGCCTTGTCTCATTTTGAACCCTTCATTCCTGATTCCCAACAACCAAACTCAAACAAAAAAACCCTGTGCCTATAACTAACCTAACACCTTAACATCAAGTCTCAAAGACATATACCTTTAACATATCATAGAGAGATCCCTCTCTGGACCCAGGAGGGCTAGATCCTGAGGTCTGAAAGTGGTTTGATGTTGTCTCATCTTTTGTTATTTCCAACCTTGCCAAAACATGGGAACCCCAACAGACGGGTTCAAAGATCATGTGGTTCCACACATATCTGAGAAGGCAACGACTCATGAGATGTGGGTCGATCTAACCACATTGTATGAAGGAAGATACGTCTAGAGAAAGATGCTTCTGGAGAACCAACTGAGGTTATTCATGATGGCCAAGGGGGAGGAGATCGGCCTTTTCCTATCCAAAATACAATCGACTTGGGATCAGCTGAATGGCATGGGGTTCAAGGTAGATGACGATGTCGTGGTGAGGGTTGCTCTCAATGCAGTCATAGAGGACTGGGAAACTTTTGTCCAAAGTATCTTGGGTAGAGAGAACCTTCCCAACTAGGACAACATGTGGGCTATCCTCCGACAAGAGGAAATCCGCTAGATGACCAAAAGTCAGTACAACACTGATTCGAGAAAAGTGAAGAAGGAAGAAGAGGAATATACAACCTTGGCATCAAAGGGGCAGCAAGGGAGAAAGAAGCGTGATCTGTCAAAGATCAAGTGTTTCCAGTGTGGCGAATTAGGACATTTCTCCAGTAATTGTCCCCAGAAGAAAAAGGACAAGGAAGCTTCTATCTCCAAGGTTGATGTAGCAGATGATGGCTTCAGAGATGACGTAGCCATAAGCACTCATGAACCACGAAAGTGGGGTGATCTTGATATGTAGAGAAGATGCAGAGTGGAGGTAGGTTCCTTGAGTAGGCCAATTCTTGGATCACATACGAGCTACGGGAGCCTTAAGACAGTAGTGGTACAAGTGGAGCAGTGGGTGCAAAGAATCACAGATGGATCAGAGGTAGAGCTAGATGCTGAGAGGGAGCAACGCAGTGCAGGTGTAGCAGCAACGCGGAGGGGCTGATGTGACTTTAGCAACGCAAAGAAGGCTTGATTATGCAGTGCATAGTTGCAACAACGTAGAGGCTTCAGGAGGACAACGCAGTGCAACAACAACATATGGGACTTCAACGCAGAGACAATGCAGAGGAGGTCTGCTTACGCAATGCAGAGCTGCAACAACCTCCAGATGACAGCACCAAGCAGCAGCCTATGGAGATTTAATGATGAGATACATCCCAACTGACTTGTCTGTCAAATATTGGGCAAGAGTACTTTAGTTTCTTACTCTTAGCAACAGAGTTGCAGTGCAGCAGTTGGCATCACAATGCAATAATTTGAGAGGGATATGCAGTACAGATGTAGTAGTGGCAGTGGAAGCGTCATGCGTAGCAATATGGGAGAGCAGTAGCAGCATAGTGATGAAGGGCAGCAGGCCAAGCATCAGTGTAGTGACCCACACCAAAGATCAATGCAGAACTTCGGAGTGAAGTATTCTTACTAGAGCACATTCCTCACTAAGAGGGAGTGTTGAGATTTTGGGGTGTTGGGGTGGCATCGGATGTGATCTAGCTCCCAAAATTTGTGGAGGGACTAGAGTACATGAGATCTCCAAGACCCATAAAGCGATTTAAGAAATTCCATCATGTTTAAGAGATATTTAATTAATTAATCTTTTTAATTAAGGACCTAAGTCTAACTTAGGAAAATTAAAAGATTAAAGTTAATTAAATTAAAAATGTGATGAAAATGACTTAAGTCACACGGATCAAGCATCTTCTAATCTTATTCGTTGATTCAAGATTATATCATAGTCATTGATGTTTCAATGAGAAAAGTATAAGAAGAGGGCTTGGGGTCAGTTTGAGAACACACATAGTGGTAGAGCACTAAAACTAAGCTGGAATTATAGGGTGTGGTTTGCTAAGAACTTCAGAAGTGTTTCAACTGCAGTGAGGGACAGTATTAGCGAGAGGGATGGTTTGATCCCATGCCAAGAGTGCAACAAGGGCAGAGAAGTAGCGAACCAGAGTAGCGCAGAGGAAGTAGTAGCTACGCAGAGCAGCCATAGCTTAGCAGGGGCAACACAGAGGCAACAAGAGGCTATGAGGGCTGACGCAGTTACATAGAAGGCTGACGCAGTCCCAAAAGGATTGACGCTGGCCAGTTAGGGTAGCGCAGGGGTAGCGTAACCTAGTTTGGGGTGGCACAAGCCCTTCCTGAGCAGCGCAGAAGCTGACGCAGGCCATCAGCCAGAAGACCGGTTTTCCCGCATTGGGTTTTTCTGGGGACAGTTGTCCAGAAAATCCTTGTGCGTCACTTTGTCATTGTGCATATTATTTAGTTTAGATCTGTATGTGTAGGCTGTTAATGTATTTAATTTGATGTTAATGCTAAAAATTCAGATTAATAACTTAATGTAAGTAGGAGAAGTAAATCAGAAATTTAACAGTAGGGTTTATGTTTGAGCATATTCATAAATTTTCACATATATCAATCACATTTTGGAGTATTTCCTTCGCTGAAGAAAGAATTGAATCTCACACTGTGGAAGGTTGTGTTACCTTTTTTTTGGACTGCATCTCTAGTGTTACCTCGAAATGTGTTTTTCATTGGACTGTGAGTGTTGTATCTATTCAGACTGCGGCTCTATCACATTACAGATTGTTGTGGTGAATATTTTTTTTGGTACTCAGACTTCAATGATAATACCTCTCACCGTGGAGAGTGATAACACCTTGGACTGTGACTTCAACCTCAAATTGGGTAGCTCTTTTTGGCACAGTGACCTTATGAAGAAATCCTTCTTGAACAGTGGATTGATAAAGTGAAGAAAAGGTGATCTTGTCACAGGTCAGAAAGTTGATTGAGCAGTAAAAGTAGTTTTGGAGCTGACTGTATAGTGAAGATTATGTCAAGGAAATTCAAGTATCATTCTCATTTCCTATCAAAATAAGATAAGAAGGATTGGTGTCCTTGGGGTGGGAGCCCCTAAACACAAGGTTGGTGCCTTGGAATAGATAGGATCGAAGCCTTAAGGGTCAGAGCCTCATCAAAGTCCAATTTGGTGCTTGGCAACAGGTTGGTTCTTAGATTATTGGAGGGTTGGTACCCTCACATCTTATTGTACTCATTCATTTGAAAAAGGATTATAATCCTTCTTGTTTAATAATAAAATTATCAGTATACATTTCTCTGATTGTAATTGTGAAGAATCTAACTAGTTAAAATAACAATTGAAAATAAATATCGATTCACCCCCCTCTCAGTATTTCCAACAAGTGTAGCCCACGTATTGTTATTGTTGTGCCCATGTAGTCCCCATATTGTTATTATTATGCCCCATAGAAGCCCACTATTTTTATTTTTGTGCCCTTACATTATTATTGTTATGTAGACTTTGATTATATTATGACCCCTTAGACTCCTTGTTGAAGAGGTAAATCCCCTCTGCGGACAGAGGCGATCCCTACTAGCCCAGAATGGGTCTAGCAACAATCATCAAATGCTATAGCGCAAGTTCCTAATTGCGAATAAACAGACCAACGATGAAGGCCTATCTGGAGTCTAGTGCTATGATTCGTAGAAGAGACGACATTCTCGTTCCTAAACCTCGGCAGATCACGATCCCCACGATCTCCATGAATGGACACTTGCACATGCAAGAAACAACACGAATACAAGCATAAAATCCAGAATACGCAACTATATATCAGTCAGAAAGGATATAACTCATCATTATCATAAGTGAAAAATAGAGTGGAACCATAACCGGTAGTCATTCATTAATAAGCAATCGAAAGAGAGTACAACCAATGTTCTGACGCTGTGGTCTCCTTCGGAAGGGTCTCCAGTCGTTCACGTCTCACAAAGCTCGCCAGGGAAGGGATGAGCCTCTCTAGAGTCTCTCGACGATAGTCTCCTTGCTTGAGTCGGCCTTAAGGGAAAAATGAGGGCTCTTGCAGCATGAAGGCTCTTGGGAATTTGGAGATTCAAAGCTTAGGCACTTCAAGACTAGCTTGCAATGGCAATGAGCAAGCTTTTATAGAAGGAGGAAGGGGAGTTGGGATCCCTATAATTGTGGGATTGGCCCTATCTTCAAGGAAGCTTCCATGAGAGGTGGCAAACCACTTCCCTTTCATGGAACTCCTGGAGCCAAACCTCCCAACTCAAGATAGATAGCAGTTTCTGAGTCTGTTGAAACGAAACTTCCGCCATTCTTATTTAAAAAACACTCCTTAAATTTGCTGGCGTGGTGAGCTGCGAGACCCGGCGCCGGGTTAGCGGCTTCTTGTGTTAATTTTCCTCGTTAGCGCGAGTACATAACCCTACCGCATCGGTGCAAAGGGATGTTTTTATGGTTTTCTGCAAGGAGATGTCTTTAGGGAAATTGAAGCTCATGTTTAGAGGAATGCAATGATAATGGTTTCAAGGCATGACATTTCTCACATGTCACAAAATGGGCCCTCCAATGTGCGGGACGGGGAAAGGTAGGGACGGTGACAAATTACTGTGTAAAAGATTCCCCCTAAAGCATGAGGCCCGAGAGAGAGAGAGGGGTGAAATGCTTTACGAGAACGTGTCCAACTGAAACTCCGCCATCGGAAAACCTGCGTGGAGAAATACAACTGATATCTCAAGTACATGATGTATATGCGGTATGGGCGCAGCCATCCGAAACAGAGTATACTATAATCCAGATCCAAGGTATGGATATCTAGTGAGGATAAAAAAATCGACTTAGGTATGGTCGCAGCCATCCAGTGAATAAGTCATGTAAATAATAATCCACAAAATCGCAGCCTGGATTACAACAGACACAATCCAGGGTCTTGCGCTCCATCTCGACCCGAACAAAGTACAATTTCAAGCATGCGAATATGTGAGCTGAAGTCGAACATGCAAGAACATCGTCTGATTACCAGCCAATGATGAAAGCTGTTAACAGACGTGAGAGGAACCACCAATAATGACAATGGTCCTCAAGGTACTACAGGTACAATCTACGGCATGTGAATCAATGAGTTGGCGTCGAACACCCGCAGAATCACTCGATCGGAGGTCAATGATGAAAACCTCACGTCGAATGCGACGAACCTGCCATTGAGGCATGCAGGCTCGAAGGTACCATAAAGGAGTCTCTAGATCAACTTCCTGGATAATGAGCTGAAGTCGACAGGAAGTGACCTTGATCGAAGGTGGGCCATAATGTTTCCCACATCATCGACACGAGACAGAGGAACATGATGTTTTTTTGTTGTGAATCAGGATCGTATGAGAATCAGAGGAAGGTTGATATTTGCAGAGGTCAACTTCTCTTGAACATATAACGGCACAAATAGTGGTTTTGGCAGTATTTGACATCAACGGATCAGAGGTCATGGTGACGAGGCAATGAGTAGAGGAGAGGTCAAAAAGGATTATCCAAACCCATGGAGGCAAGTGAAAGAACGAGATGAGATATCCCCAACCCGACACGAATGCAGACAAGTGCCATGTTCAAGAGCGACATACTGCCGACACGACAATGATGATGGTTCCATTTTTCCCCCACCATTTCTGGCGAGTACCCCAATTATTTTTTATAACAAGCTTGAAGGGGATAGCATATTCTTGTAATATAAGTCCGCCCTTCGGGCGAATCCATCCTAGTACATTTAACGAGCCCTAGGAAGGAGGAAGGAGGAGAACGTCATTTCGATTGAATCCAATGTCATCAGGATTTAACGAGTCTAACAAAGGAAGAACTCGGCGTCTTTTCATGTTTAGAGAGTTTGAAAAGATAGCAGAAAAGTAAACTCCAAAGGGTCTCTTTTCGTAAATAGTTTCTCAGACCCGAAAAGATAGAAAACAATATCCGAGAAAACCTCCTAGTCGCGATAGGCTAGGGTATTCCTTTTTCGTAAATAATCTGTCCCAGCCCAAAAAAGGGGTAAACGTATACTGGGTAGATGTCGTTTCGCAGCCACTTTAACGAGATCGAAACGACAAGGGCCTCGGCAATCTTTTCATATTTAGAGAGTCATAAAAGAGCTGAAAGATGACTCCAAAGTGACTTTTTCGTGTTTTTACCGAGTCCGAAAAAGTATAAAATACAACTCGTTTCGCCGTTTACGTTGCATAAAAACATGTTGCTGCAAAAAAAAGGCAAGTGTAAAATCCACTTTCGACAAAACATATGGAATATTAATGAAAAAACTAACTTTTTAAACCTAAATAGAGCTCAAAAAGTTATAAATAAGTCTAAATGGTAAAAATAAAATTACTTTTACTTTTTACCTGAGTGAAGAGCAACATTGGTCCATTTACTGTGCAAACTTCTGGTGGCGATTACGACAGATCCGGGCTACCATTCAGAGTTCTGTCAATTCCAGGTAAAAGGCGCTTCCTCATACTTCATTTCAATCCGTTTTTTAATAGTTTTCCATCATGCAATAGACTTCTGTGGCAACTTTTTGAATTTTTTAGGGCTCCGCTCATTGGCGCAGGTATCGGGCATGGACCCACGCCAATGGGCTTTTATATGCAAAAGGCTCGTGCCAACTGGCGTGACTGTTCCTAAAATAGCCGCGCCAGCGGCCGAACCCAATTTTCCGCCTAAAAATTCGACATTTTGATCAATTTGAATGAATTTTGAAGCTCAACAGAGATCTAATTAAAGGTTTGTGACCATGTTGATGCAGGAAACCAAGCAAAATGGTGATTGAGTGGAAAGAAAGAGAGCATGGGGAAGAGGACGAAATGGCCATGGAAAATGAGGCCTGCATGAATGCCCTCAGAAACTGTGGGCTCAAGAAATTCTTCCTGACACCTTGTTTGCGTGCTCAACCTGAGCTACTTCAGTACCTGGTGAGCATTTGGGATGAACAAGAACAAGTATTCAAGCTACGAGACCAGGTGTTAGAACTGGACGTTTCTGATGTGTACTTCATAACCGGACTGTCGCGCAGAGGTTCGGTACCCATACTAACAAGGAGCAGACCGTCGGGTGAGAAAATGGAGGAAGTGATGGAACGAGTGTGCCCATGGGCACAAATTGGATCAGGGAGTAAAAAGGTGGATATCCACACTATCCTCGATCTGGCACTACGAGTAGTGTTGCATACCATCACGCGGGCTGCAGGATCGCAGGCACCGCACGAAGCGACGAAAGCCCAGCTCTTACTGGCTTCAGAGTGCATGAGTCCCATACTGTTTGACTGGGCCACAGCAGTAACGATCAACATCAAGAGACAGCTGACGAGATGCAAACAAGCCAAGCTGAAGCAGTTTGGCTATGGGTCCATCCTGGTATCGTTCATTCTGGAACGATTGCCAATCTTCCAAGGCCAAGGGGCCGTTGTAGCGGAGCCGATACCACGAGAGCCGAGAATGGCTCGCTGGGCAGCACTAATGCCCAGAGCAGGAGGAGGCCAGCAGATGTCCTGGAGGCCAGAGTTTTTTGGGTGGTTGCGGCGCCAGTTGATTGTAGTTGAGGACTGGCCTTATGCCGGGACAGACTTTACTGGAGACCCAGATCTCCCACTGCCGAAGGGAGAGGATTGGGACGAAGAGCTGGGTATGATCTGTTTTTATTTTTTATGTTTTATGATTTTTTGTTAATACATGTCCGTTCTGACAGCAGTTACATGTGTATGCAGATGTTGGCCCAGAGAGACTAGTCGGGATGTCTCCTATCGCACGGAGAACTCAGCTCGTAGTCGATCCTCATGAGGAGGGTGCGGAAGGAGGAGAGTTGGTTCAGAACCTCGAGGGGATTGCCTGAGGGATTCTGGACTATGCCCGGCTGGCGGATGTACCGTTAGCATATCAGAGACATACGGTGGGAGTGCTTAGTCGCCTCCACCGTCTACTGAGACGCCTAGTGCGTGCAGTGACTTGTTATCATGAGCACCACATAGACTAGCCTCTTAGGGTTTTATTTCATGCATATTTTTGAGAGACGTGTTGTCTCTGGATGTAATAAGATGATCATGTATATTTTTTGATCTTATGCGACACACACTATGTAAACATTTCGATATCTATATATATACATATCTATTTCTAGATGGATTTTCCTTTTACACATAATGATGATTTACAAATTGCGCAAATGTCTATCTAACACCAAATTAGCTACTGCATCTGTTAATGTATTCATGTGCCTGGGTATATGCTGATATGTAATATAGTCAAAATTTCTTTCCAGTAAACGAATACGCAGATACATACGTAAAATGGATGGGTTTCTGACCGAATAATGACCGTTTAGTTGTAATACCACAAGTTGTGAGTCTAGATACACAAGCAATTCACGGATACCAAGGCTTACAGCCTCAGTTAATAATTCTAATACAACACTATATTCCGCGATGTTATTTGTAGTACGTCCCAAACACACACCTTGCAGGTTGACCAACTCACCAGCAGGATCGTAGATTACCCAGGCTGCCGAAGACAGATTCCTGGTACTGCGGGAGGCACCATCCGCGAACCCAACAAACGGATTGATGGACATCTGCACAATCAGGAAGACCCAATCAGCAGAAAGACGTTTACACTGCACACCACACCACACATGCACACAAATGAATAGACACACCTATGTACACACACCACACAAAAATGACTTTAAGCGTAGTATTTCTTCAGGTACAACCCATTTCTGGGCTGCGCCAGCGGAACTCCTTCATAATCTATAAGCTCGTAGGCCCCATTCTTTAATACCCGTTTAACTATATAGGGCCCATGCCACATGGGTTGGAACTTCCCCGCCCCAAGCTTATCGTGTGCTTGATCATACAAGAGGACAAGGTCCCCTTCAACGAAGGAACGTGGTGAAACCGATTGATCGAAGTGAGCTTTGACCCGCTTCTTTTGTGCCTCAATGACTAAGGCAGCTAAGCGGCAAGTTTCATCTAGCCATTCCAGATACAGGAGGCGCTCTTCTTCAGCAGAAGTGTCGGGTAGAAGTTCTACAGCTAATTTCAAAGAAGGAATCTCGCATTCAACCGGAAGAGTGGCTTCCAGACCATACACTAATTGAAATGGTGTGAATCCAGTTGCACTCTTAGCAGACGTTCGGTAAGCCCAAAGAGATGAGAACAGTTGGAGGTGCCAATTTGATTTATGAATCCCAACTGTTCGTTGAAGCATGGTGACCAAAACCTTGTTCACTGTTTCAACCTGGCCATTTGCCTGAGGGTAATATGGCGTTGAGCTATTGTGGCGTAAGCCCAACCTCGATGTCAACTCGGCCATCATATAATCTCGGAAATGAGTACCATGGTCGGTAACGATGGCCTGAGGAACCCTGAAACGCGCGATGATGTGGTTGAAGATGAATTGAGCAGCTGTTTTACCGTCGGCCGCAAGTGTAGGCATCGCTTCGGCCCACTTGGTGAAGTAGTCGACAGCTACGATTATATACACATGCCCCCCGGTCGAATGAGGGTTACACGTCATAAAATCCATGCCCCATTTCACAAATGGGCCAACAGTAACAACAGGATGCAAAGGAATAGGTGGCGCGCGCATCTTGCGCTGAAACACCTAGCACGCGTGACATTTTCGAACTGCTGTAATACAGTCTTTGAATATTGATGGCCAGAAGTATCCTGCTCATAAAATCTTTTGAGCAGTAGCATATCCGGACATATGTCCACCACAGGCGCCACTGTGGTAGTCATTGAGGGCCTTTTAAGCCTCTTCCAAGGTAAGGCACCGGCAGAGCACTGAATCTACTCCAACACGGTATAAAGTATCTCCTACGATGCGGTAGGGTTGAGACTGATGCCGAATTCGACGTCGGGCATCTTTAGTCAACTCAGACCGAAATGTGGAGGTCTAAAGATACACGATTATGTCGCCATACCAAGGGTCGCGAGTACTAATGAGGAAAATAGTTTCGTCCGGGATATGATCCTCGGAAAGTGAAGGAGTGTAGTTTGCCGGGAGTGAGCATATAAGATCCGCGAAAACAAGTGATTTGGTTGACTTAGCAGTGGTGAACTCTAAGTCAAACTCCTGCAGGATAACAATCCATTTGGAGTATTTTCCCCCCAGCAATTGCCTAGAGAGAATATATGTCATGGGGTTTCAATCCGAAACCACTGTTATCGTGCGCAGCAGGATGTAATGGCGAAAGCGTTGCACAGCGTGTACGGCGGCTAAAGCCAACTTCTCGACATGAGCATAGCGCATTTCTGAATCGAGAAGGTTTTGTGATAGATAATAAACGACATGTTCATTACCATCATCATCATCCTACACCAGAACCATAGCAATGGTGCTAAACGCGGCGGCGAGATACAAAGTCAAATCACGATGATAGTCCAGAGGACGAATCAAAGGAGCATTAACCAATAATGTCTTTAGCTTCTCAAAGTATTGCTGAGCAATTTCGTCCCAACAGAAGGGAACATTCTGCTTTAATAGGCGCGTAAATCCTTTGGCCACCTCAGCGTAGTTCGGGATAAAGCGTCGAAGGAAGTTCGCTTTTCCCTGCAGACTCTGCAACTGATATAACGAGGAGGGTGATGGGAGGTTGATGATAGCCTCGAATTTTAAAGGGTCAAGGCGAATTCCGTCTTTGGAGACTATGAATCCCAAAAGACGGCCAGAATCCATGCCGAAGATGCACTTATGAGGATTGAGCCTAATATTGTAGCGCCTACAGCGAAGGAAAATCTGGCGGAGGTGTTCAGGGTGATCCTCTCGCCTAGCTGAATGAGCTGGCAAGTCGTCCAGATAAGGCTGAACGATATGGCGAATGTCATGGAAAGCATAAGACATCGCACGCTGAAAAGTGGCTCCAGCGTTCTTCAAGCCGAACGGGAGCTTTTTATACGCGAAAGTACCCCATGGACAGATGAATGCAGTCTTGTGTTGATCCTCAGGCGCAATATTGATCTGATTATACCCTGAGAAACCGTCCATCAAGGAATAAATCTCACTTCCGGCACATTCGTCGATAATCTGGTCTATGAACGGAGTGGGATAGTTATCTTTCGGACAGGCGCGATTAATATCGCGGTAATCAACACAGACCCTAATAGTACCCTGCTTTTTATCAACAGGGACAATGTTAGAAACCCATTCTGTGAGGGGGATGGGATAAATAAAGCCCGCGTTCAGAATTTTTTCAACTTCTGCCTTAATTGCAGCGGCTTTCCGAGGATGCATGGGGCGTAAGCGTTGGCGCACGGGCTTCGCACCTGGATAGGTTGGAATCTCATGCACTACAATACTGGGATCAATCCCCGGCATTTCCTCGTAGGACCAGGCGAACACATCTCTGAATTCTTTAAAAATATCAGTATAGACTTGAATCTCATCGGGAGAACAAGTCACTCCCACGTGAATATTCTCAACGAACCCTGGTTTAACGGAGATGTTGATCGGGATGGTTTGAGTGATGTTACTCAGGTTACCTTCCGAAAAAACCTCGTGCATCAAGATGGGTGTTTGAAGAGGAGGGGTAGGAACCTGAGAAGCATAACGCTCCAGACAGTCAGTCATTGCCTCCAAGCTAGGCATAAAGGAGGAGCGATGATGTCCATCGCCCCAAGGAAGATCCTCAAGAGACATAGTTTCGATGATGGCTTCATCGGAAGGAAAAGTCTCTTTGAGAGGATCAGGTGAATCGGCCTGACCAAGCCAGGGGGATTGAGAGTAGACGTCGAGAGCCATGCTCAAAGGAGCATGCTGAGGAGGTGGAGGATCAGATGCGGCAACAATTTCACAGTAGCTAATCTCTACTGGAGTCAAGGGCATTGATTCTCCAAACTCAAACACCTGCTCAGGCGTAGGAATAAGCCAGGGGTCATCAGACCTGGAAATCATGTTAACTTGAGCGGTGTGCGGTGGTGGTGCGGGAAAGATACCCATGAGGATGGGGTCTTTGAAGAGACCGGGTCCTACACTATCAGGGGGATTCGGAATCTGATCCACGTATGGTACGTTGTTCTCGGAGGTGGAGGTGAAGAAGGACAACTGGTCCACCGTGACGATTTTGACCTCGTGAGGGAACTTAAGAAGTCGAAAGACGGTGGACGGCACGCAGAGCATGGCATGAGTCCAGCTGCGGCCAAGAATTATATTGTAGTTGAGCTTGGCGTCAACCACTTCTACTTCCACGTTGACAGTCTTCCCCTGTAAAGTGATCGCTAAACTCTCGAGAACACCCAGGGGTTTGGATTCCCGACCATCAAATGCCTCGAGGGCATTGGGAGAGGACGCGAGGGCTGGAGAGCCAATGGCCTTCCAGCAAGCGGATGACATAACGCAGGTAGAAGCACCTTCATCCACCACAGCCCTATGAATGTTCAGACCATTAATCCCGACTTGAATAACAAGAGCGATTTGATGTGGAAGTCGAGGAGTGAAATTCTCTAAATCGAAGGAGAGAAGACTTGAATCGGCGGGATCAATACCACCGATTGCAGACAGTAAAGCCTTCCGTTGCGAAGGACAACTTTGAAGAACTTCGAGTGTGGACATGGCAGAAGGTACTTATGCCAAATCCTCAACAATGCTGTAGTGTTGAGCAGCACGAGCATTCAGATTATACGAAGATCTCCGAAGAACACCTTTAGAAGGTGGCTTCACAACAGGTTCAGGAGTAGGCTTCTCGATTTCTAAAGAACCGGAGACAGGTAGGGGAGGCGGTCCATCCGCAACTGCCTTCCTGGGTGCCTACCGCGATTCGTTGTAATCCTTCGAACGCGTAGCGACAGAGATAGGTGCAGCAACCTTCATCATGAAAACTTGGGACCCAAATGGTGCAAATGGTGACGGCTGTTCAACCATCTGGGTCTGTTGAGACGGGAATGGTTCCTTAAGAACTGCCAGAGTCCCTTTTGAGCCCTTGAGAAGTTGACTAACTTCGGATCGTCGTGGAAAATCCTTAGTGTAATGGTCTCCTTCGCAAATGAGGCAGGGGTACTTCGGTTTACGCTAAGAACCATCCTCAGTACGAGATTTAGATTCTGGCTTTGGGGCATCAGATTTAGATTTTCCTTTGCCCTTCTTTTTCCCCTTGGAAGTTTTCTTCGTAGGATTGGCCTCAACGGCATTCACCTCTGCGGTTTTGCCAGAATCGGACGGGGCAGCATTAGTAGGAGCATTGTTGGAAGAATTAGACTTATGCTTCCCATTCGAAGATTTCTTCGAATTCTGAGAGACAAAACCAATGACACCGTCCACCGCAGGGGTAGGCGGAGCCTTAGAGGTTCCGGACCGTGGGGCATCAGGCAAGATATCATAAAGCGTGCCAGACTGAGAATACACAGGATCCAGATATTGGGCACGCGCAATGGCCTGTTCCTCCATCACACACGCTCCCATCGCAATATCTTGGGCGATTTTATTCACGAAGGAGGTGGTGAACCAGTGAGTTAGTATCTGATCAGGTATGTGAAACTTGATCAGTCTACGACGGCGCCGCCACTCATGAATGTGATCAGAAATGTGAGTGGCTTTATCCTGCTTCAGAGAAGTCAGGAGGTGCGTCCCGGCTTCATAACGAACCGGTAACTGAAAGTGCGTGAGAAAATCCATGGCTAAAGAGTTAAAATCTTGGAAGATACCACGGGATAACTCGATGTACCACTTAGCAGCAACTCCAGTTAAAGTACGCTGGAAGAGGCGCAGACGAATCGAATCGTCAACCCAAGAGTTAGACGAACACCAAAGATGATACGTCATCACATGCGCCTGGGGGTCCTCTCCAGCTTTTCCCTCAAACTTGGGGCAATCACCTGGTATCTTGGTGGGAACCGGAGGCCAATACGGATTATGTAAAATTGGATCATTGGTCAATTTTGAAACATTCGGCAACTCCAAGGTGGCCAGGAATGGCAATGGTGGATTGACCTGCATGCCAGGCCCGGGGTGAGGACCGGTACCCATACTCCACAATGGTTGTGAATATCCTTGCCCCCATGGGTTCTGTCCCGTAGGATTCTGACCGTAGGGGGTGTAGGTCGTATAACCAGACTGATTTGGATGCTGGTAACCAGTGTGTGGGGCTTGATAACCAGAGTACGAACCCTGATTATGCGTCGGCCCAGTATAAGCAGCATTTGGATTTGGCTGTTGAGTGTAGGTAAAATCGGGTGGAGGAGGATAATACTGAGAGCCTCTGGGGTGGTTATAATTCGGTTGAGATTGACCATGAGGATAATAACTGCCCTGAGGATGAGTCATCTGCTGAAAAGTGGAACCCTACGGAGCCTGATAATTAGGGCGCAACTGTTAATTTGGCTGCGGCATTGAATGAATCGGCTGCTAGGCAGGGTTAATGGAATGAGCGGGCTGCCCTGAGTGAACAGGCTGACCCAACTGAGAGGGTTGCCCTGAATGAACAGGCTGACCCGGATAGACAGGCTGCGCCAGTTTCACAGGTTGAGCTGGCTGTGAAGGAGCCCCAGGTTGTACCGGATGGGCCGGTTGGCCTGGAGGCGGAACACCAGGTTGTGCCGGATGGGCCGGTTGGCCTGGTGGAGGAACAGGGCCAGATGGTTGCTGGAAACCGGTTTGATCTGAAGCAGAACCATAGGATGGTCCCGGCTGATATGCAACGTTAGAAACAACATGATACTGTGGCTGCATTGGAGGAGAAGGCTGGATTTTCCCCCCAGGACCATAGACCGGTCCCGATTGGTACCCTGGCTGAGGCTGAACGGGTTGACCGGAAGGGCTGTAATACTGTCCTTGCGGACCGTACGATGGCCCTTGTTGGCCCACAGGATAGCCTTGCATGGGCTGCCCCTGTGGGTCATAAGGATAGCCAGGTTGGCCCGAAGGTTGGCCTTGGAAAGGTTGCCCTTGCGGGTTATAAGCCTGGTTATAAGGTAAACCTTGAGCATGGAGGTAAGCCTCAGGAGCGGGTAGATGTAAAATGTCCCCGTGCTCATCATACTGACCTGGAAAAGCATACACGGGTGTACCATCCTATGCATAGTGTGAAAAGTAAGAGCGGTTGGGATCTTGGGAGGATGGTCCAACCTCGGGGTTCGGCTGCTGCAGGGACAACCGATACTCCTCCGGAGAGATGTTCTCCGGTATAGCAGTCGCTAAATAGATATCTTCAGGAGACGACATAGCCCTGGCAGAGGGTGCTGTGACAACAGGTGAAGAGGCGGCCACACAAACAGTGTGCCGAATGGGTACAGAAGTAACGGGCGTCTGAGGAGACACCCCGGGTAAAGGAGCAGCTGGCCTCGGAGAAGGAGCTGACACTCCCATAGAAGCTGCGGCGGAAATAATCTGACCCAAAGACCTGTACCCCGGTGGTGATGAGGGACTGGCTGTTGACATAACAGTTGTTTCAGAGTTGTCTCCCGGAAACAATATTTGTGGGAAGAGCTGATAGTCTTCACCAGACATTGGGATTTCCTCACCAGAATCACTCATGGTTGAGCCTGCCGCTAGATCTCGTAATAGACAGCGAGGACTAGGAGGAAATACAACAGCAATAAAAGGCAAACCCGATGTAAGAGAAAGGAAATCAACTCTTAATCTCAATTCAGACACAGGGTCCGAAAAGGGCCAATCAAACTCAACTGGTCCCCCAAAGGGTTGCTCAGAAAGAACTAGTTCCCCATCAGGAAACTCAGAAACAGTGAGCTGTTGTGGTTTAGCAGAGGATTGGGAAACCTCTGATGAATCGTCCGTGTAAGGACTACCAGTAGACGAAACCGAGGGTTCCGCCACTGTGACAAAAACGACAAGAGAAACGATCAAACACACACACGGGCTGAAAAAGAGTCAAGACACACGATCAAACGATCGACAAGAAAAATCTAACAGGACGTGTAATCGTGGGTGATTAATTTTTTTACCACATTGAAAAATAAGAAACTTCACCGTTTCATGTTTCAAGAGTCGAGAAACGGTTGAAAAGATGACTCTATCTCTTTCAGATTTGACACAAGCGTGAAAGGACAAGCGCTTGGTGATCCTTTCAAATTTAGGGAGTCAGATAGGATCAAAATGACTACTCAGGAATACTAGGCAAAGGGTGTACCAAATAACCGTGAACTACAATATACACCTTGGTTTCAAAATGAAAGAGAAATCAACCAAGGACTTAATGTACGTGCAGGCAATCTCCCCGAATGTTGTGTCCGGTGTATCACGGGTATAGGGCGGCAGACTCGGCTTCCTATGGATAAAGGATTGAAACCTAGTGGGGTCTCCCTTTATATACGCGACGATACGGGGAGCACAAGTCCGTACTAGTGCTGTCTAAAGCCAAGAGGCGAACGACAGCTACTAGGTTTTAAGACGCCGGAACACGTCTCTAGCCTAGACCTCTAAATGTGTTTCGTTAGATTTCAATGCTGCCTTAGTGTAAATTGAGTAGATTTTAAAGTTGATCTTCAACTACGTTTCAGTTTTCAGGCCCTAATGAATGTGTCGTCTCAAAAATATCCTAAATGCAAAATTACATGCCACAATACATCATTTCGTTCGATGAAAACTAGCTACAGAAGAGTTGAGAGTTTTTACACAAACAAAATGATCGGAAGACAATCAATGATATCTCTAATGCAACTAATGAAATCAAAAATTTTCATTCAAATCACTAAATACTAGTAAAATCGAAAAGATTTCAATTTTCACTAATCAACAAAAGCAAAAGAAATTTTTTGTATTTTCAATGTTTGATAGCTAGATGCACTAAACAAACCGAAAACAAAAGAGAAGCAATTTGAGAAACGATATTAAGAGAGCAAAAACAAACAAATTTCACTCAATGGCACAAACAATCAGATCTCAAATCGACCAAAGTCTCTCAAAACCAAGAAAAAGTCTCAAAGGCTCCAATGGACCGTGTGATCTAGGTCCAAAGCAAGACCAAACGAAGTTTGAATGAAGAGAAGAAAAATCACCCAAAAATCGCAACGAAATGGTGAACAACCACTAAGAGAATGCGGAGGAGCAATCAAAGAATTGACTGGACTAACAAAACACCAAAACTCCTAAGGAGGGCTCGACACACAAAGCCACTAGATGCCCTAGGGCTTAAAACGTGAAATCGATGGAGAAAAGCAAACAACCAAAGGACGAAGGCAAACTCCCAGTCAAACAGGACTCCAACACACTCAGGTAGCCGAAAAACCAAAAAGAAACACACTGACCAGACCCAGAGAGCTCAGAACTGAGCAAACCCTAATGCCTCACAGGAGTGGCGCGACTGTGAGGTTGTAACTGGCGCCAGAAAGAAATTGGCGCGGGCAATACAAAAGCAATATGCGCCAATTGGCGCGACTGTCGAGCTAAAAAGCGCGCCAGCTGAGTTCCTCAGCCAAAAATAAAAAAGAACTACTCCAGAAGCAGATCAATGATATCCAAGCAAACCAAGAAGCAAAAAACAATAAAAGAACCCAGTCCAGAAGGCTAACCAAGCAAGGAAAACCACGAAACAATCAAAACGAGACAATCAAAACTAGACGGTCCCCAGTGGAGTCGCCAAATTGTTGAAGAGTTAAATCCCCTCTGCGGACAGAGGCGATCCCTACTAGCCTAGAACAGGTCTAGCAACAATCATCAAATGCTACAGTGCAAGTTCCTAATTGTGAATAAACAGACCAACAATGGAGGCCTACCTGGAGTCCAATGCTATGATTCATAGAAGAGACAGCGTTCCCGTTCCTCAGCCTCGGCAGATCACGATCCCCACGATCTCCGTGAATGGACACCTGCACATGCAAGAAACAACACGAATACAAGCATAAAGTCCAGAATACACAACTATATATCAGTCAGAAAGGATATAACTCATCATTATCATAAGTGAAAAACAGAGTGGAACCATAACCAGTAGTCATTCATTAATAAGCAATCGAAAGAGAGTACAACCAATGTTCTGAGGCTGAGGTCTCCTTCGGAGGGGTCTCCAATCGTACACGTCTCGCAAAGCCTGCTAGGGATGGGACAAGCCTCTCTTAGAGTCTCTCGAAGATAGTCTCCTTGCTTGAGTTTGGCCTTAAGGGAAGAATGAGGGCTCTTGCAGCATTAAGGCTCTTGGGAATTTGAGAGCTTGGAGATTCAAAACTTGGGCACTTCAAGACTAGCTTGCAATGGCAATGGGCAAGCTTTTATAGATGGAGGAAGGGGAGTTGGGATCCCTATAATTGTGGGATTGGCCCTATCTTCAAGGAAGCTTCCATGAGAGGTGGCAAACCACTTCCCTTTCATGGAACTCCCGGAGCCAAACCTCCCAACTCAAGATAGATACCAGTTTCTGAGTTTGTTGAAACGAAAATTCCGCCATTCTTATTTAAAAAACACTCCTTAAATTGGTTGGCGCGACTGCGACTCTGGGACAGAGCGCCAGTTGGCGCGGCCTCTTTGTAGGGTTTTCCTCATTGGCGCGAGTGATGAACTGACTACCCGCGCCAGTGCAAAAGGGGATGTTTTTTATGGTTTTTTGCAAGGAGATGTCTTCAGGGCAATTGAAGCTCGTGTTTAGAGGAATGCAATGATAATGGTTTCAAGGCATGACATTGCTCACAGGTCACAAAATGGGCCCTCCAATGTGCGGGACGGGGAAAGGTAGGGACAGTGACAAATTACTGTGTAACACTCCTATATATAGAAAGGAGGTTTTTTCATCTAAATCATCCAAGAATTTTTCATTTGTGTAATGTAAAGGAGTTTTCCCCCTCGAAGAGGCTAATTTTTAAGTCGTTGATCTATCTTTTCTTCTATTTTGTGAGTTGGCTGCATAACATTTGAAAAGTATACATGACCGCTGTAAAGAATAGTAGCATACATATGAAAAACTTATGAACAAGAGTTGTGTATGCGGCCATTCCCATGGAAAATAGAAAACCATGATATTTTCCCATTGTAATCTCCCACAGTTTTGTGACGACAACAGATATTTGAGCCCGTCAAACAATTACTAACAACAAACTAAAGGGATTTTCCTGTGGTATTGGCAAGACAAATGGCTATAAAAGGAGAATGAGATCAAGGAGTTGTGTGTGCATTCGATAATTTATTCATGTATGTATATGATCTGGAACAGGTGTGCACCAAGGAGTAAGGAGGAGGATAAAATATAAGAGATCTAAAGTTGTTTAAGAAAACTAATGAATGTATTGTAGGTATATTGCAGGGAAAATGAAGTGATCTATTAATGATTGTAGATAAGTATAATTGTGCTTATGCAAGGATTATGCAAAAGTTATTTGCAATAGATATGCCTATGCTTGTTTCTCCTTTGAGATATGGTTGATTGACTAATTGTTTTATGATCTGTACGCTATTTGTATTCATAAATCCTGTGTACATACACAAATCTGCTTTCAAAAAGTCGTGTATATAATTTGAATAGTTTTGGTTTGATTAATCATGTTACTTATAGATGAATATGGTCCTTTCTGCTATTGGTTGATGATTGACAAAGGTTGATGAAGTCACTGTGATGGATGGTTTACTACCAAAGCTTCATAAATATTGATTTCAAATTTGTATGTAGTTCTTAGGCATGCTAAATGCGTATATAGGCAAATTTTCTTCATAATTGTCATGTATACATTCTAATATTATTGCAGGGAATGAAATGATTTAATTTAATGTCATGGTGTCTTACTTGTTTGGTTGGATTCATAGGTTATGTTTATTGTAGGGAAAGAGGTTCACTCGCTGATAATGAATTGAGATTTGTACATTGGTTTCATGTACAATAGTCATGTATATCCTAATGAGAGTCACGTATACATTCTGAATTGTTTAGGGTTTGTGGTGTTTCTCTGGCTATGATAATGAATAATTCTTTTGTTGTTTGTTGTTGTTCGTCAAGGATGTCTTAATTATTTTAATCTCGATTATTGGTTAGAGTTTGGTTCTTGATTTGGTTGATCTATGATTGGTATATTGGTAATGAACATATTGGTTTGAATAGTGATTGATTGCAGAGGTATAATTGGTATTCAATGATTCAAAACATTAGTATACAGTGGTTCAGTTTGATCAGTGTTTGGTAACTTGGTATTCAATTTACATTGAATGTGGGTGGTGGCCTACAAGATTTTAGTTTGTATTTGAGATGGGTGGATCCAATGTGAAAATTATGAAACATGGTCCACAAAGTTGTTGAGGAGGTAGGAGATTCCTTCCAGTAGGGGTCGATAAACTTGACAAGGAGTAGTAGCTTCCTTCCATTACGAGTTAGAGAATTTGTGGAGGTTGTAGCTTCTTGTAGGTACTAGCTTGTGTATTGTTAAGAGCTTGTGCTAGTACTAGATGTAAGAAGATGTTCTTTATAATAAGAAATAAAGACATAGATAATAAAAAAAACTGTGGTTTTTTTCCCACATTGGGTTTCCACCTAAAACCTTGGTGTCATTTTATGTTGATGTGTTGATTATGTGCTATGGTTCTTTTTATCTTACTGCTCATGGTTAATGAATAATGAATGGCTAGTGAAATAATGATACAATGGTTAAATTAATGGCAGCTGATGGAAATTGTGAAAAATTGGTAATCTACGCATACACGACTTTAAGTCGCGTACACATGCGAGTTGTCTGAATAACAATAGTGTACACTTCTATAAATTTTAAATTGAAGATTAAGTGAATAAAAATACTGATTCACCCCGCCTTTCAGTATTATTCCTAACAACCATGTCGACGAGGGATTCCCATGTGGCATCAATTTGTAATCCACGTGGCTCTACCACGTTGTTAGAGGCAGATCCATGTCACCCATGCCCCCCTGTATGGCATCCATGTGACCACTACATGGCCCATATGGTGCATGCCACATCAATCCTAGTACGTGTTCCAACAATTAAAGGTGGTTTTGCAAGGAGTATACTTGGTTTGTATATTGGATGAGGAGGCCCCATAATAGATCTTTTTCGTCCATGCATTTTGGTGGTTTACCAAATTGGTTCCTTCATAGCCTCCCCCCCTATGTGTTAACCTTCGAAAGGATGCAAGCCTCTGAAAACTGTCAATCCTATAGACTATGTGATCTCATCGTGGGAAGGACACTACTCGATAACAAGGATAGATAACAAGGGCAGTTCCATCATTTGATGACCCCAACATACAGGAAAGTTCAACTACATTCACCATCATAGCCACCACGAATTCCATGTTACATTTCACATTAGTTACAACTACAAGAAGTGAGTGGTGGTGAGGTCACGTCATGCCCACATGGCCTTCGCATCACCCCAACAAGTCATCATAAAGGGGCCCACCTCTGCATCTAGGTCATGTCACCCAGTTTGTCACCATCGTGACATTTAAAGTTAGATAAAATAAAAGAGGTGGTGAGCAATGTCAAGGCTCCATGGGGTCACTACCACATGGACTCAGTCTGGCGCCCATCGGTCCTCCCCTTCGGTGTCATGAAATTATTTCACTTTATATTTGGTTGCACGTCAACCTGAGAATTCATGCATTTTCCCATTGTTAACACACCTCGAACCCCTGGACCTTTGGATTACTTGGTGTTTTACAAAGTCTTATCCTTTATAAATGTTTTGGATCAAGTTTCGATCCAAGTGGGTCCACAATTCCATGTCATACCGGTCTGGCTCAACCCTCCGACTCTTCATCGACCACCCATCTTTATGAGGGATATCCATATTTGATTCTTCTTGGTGGTGAGTGGTGGATATAGTTTTGCAGTGGAACCATGGTCGGGTCGACCTGTCCTTCATCGATATTGCACTTGTTAAAGTTTGGTAGTGGCACCCTCTTGTGGTAAGGTTAACCCAAGGTTGAGTTTGTGATACAGGAAGGCAACTGCCTCACTTGCATTTGGATCTTTGAAGTCTTAAGGTGACTTGTTGCCCAAGGGGGGCCAAAAACCCATTTTTTTTCAATTTTGCATCATAACTAGCACATGAACAAGTTTAACCTATAGTTATTCACAAGCCTAGAAATCAACTAATTGCACATAAATGCACACTTTCTCACATTGATTCTGAATATTACAATGGAAAACATAGTCTAGGCATGCGTTAAAATCATGAACATACAATGTATCATCCCCATCATGGACATATAGTGAGTTTCACAACTCATGCATTCCTTTACACTTACAAACACACATATTATTGCACCATTCACAATTTGATAAAATCATCACAGTCCATAAGGATACTAATTTGTGTTTCGAGATGACTTCCATCTGAAGAACGAACTTCAACTCTCCACCCAACCATAGGCCAACTATAATGCAACTTTTTTGTAGTCAACCACCCCTAAGTTGGATCCAAAGCCTGAGGGAATGCTTGCTCAGGGAATTCACTTAAGGCTCAGTTGGGGTATTCCTCAATTCTAAGAGTATAAATCAATTATCTAGGTGGTTTATCGGTTGTATTTTCAAAGAAATCACTGCAGGAATCTATAACCCACTATCCCGGTGGTTTATCAACCTCACTACAAGCACCATAGTGGCTCAGTTCACCCTTCCTAGTGGTTTATTAGCTTTACAACAAGCACCTAAACAATTTATTGACACATTCAACAGGCACTGAGTGGTTTATCAACTTATTCAATAAGCACTTAGTGGTTTATCAACTTACTCAGCAAGCACTCGTGGTTCGGTCCTCCTCTCAGCCTCCCATTGGCCAATCTGGATTTGACACATACATTCCAATGACCTCAACACATCAATACAAATAAAACACCCCAATTTCAAATCACAATGCTCAGTTTCACTTCCAACAATTCTCTTGCGCTTATTGTCCAGCGTCTCGAGCTTATTTCTCTGTTGTCCTATCTTCTCTTCTTGCTTGCTTTTTCCTTATCGCCTCTTGTTTTTCCTTGAGGCCCTTCCCCAACTTCACCTCCCACCACATCGTGGGAGAAAAATTCCATTCTTTTCTCTATCTAATAATGTCTTCCCAAATGTTAGGTGGTGGTTCGATATATTATGCCACCAAATGCCACTCTCCCTAAGGGTTGGATCCTTATGTCCCTCTCTTCAAGCCAACATTTCATATTTTTATTATTTTCAATAAAACAATTTAGTACTTGAATTGTTTACATGATTTACTTCAACCAATCATGGTAACCACATTGGCCTTTATAGTTATGACCACATATACAAACACAAGGGGTAGAATGTTGGAAATACTCTCAGTATTTCCTTTCAATTGTTAATTTTACCAGTTAGATCACTTATATTTAGAACACAAAATGAACAATGATGGAATAGATACTTTTATTAATTTCTTATTTACAATAAGTAAAGTACAATAATGATATAGGGCTCCAACCCTAGATGAAGACTCCAATCTTCCAGGCTCCAACCTGTATTGTGTCAAGCACCGACTTGGTCTTTCCAAGGCTCCAACCTTGTCAGTTTGAGACACCAACCTCTAGGGCTCCAACCCTATCTCTGGTATAGGCTTCGATCTAGTTTCTTGAGGACTCCAATCCTCTAGGGTTCCAACCCTATCTTCCAAGGCACCAACCTTGTCTCTATGAGGCTCCAACCTCTTGTGCTCCAACCCTCAACTTCACTTTGTCAAAATATGTTTGGTTATTCTTCACGGCTCCCAAAGTCTTCTTCAACGAGCCCTGTCACACTTAGTCTCCATGTCACATCATCAATGACAGCCTTTTATTCCGAGTTTTGCATCTAAAAACCTTTTATTCTTAAAAGGTTTCACCATGGCTCTTCATCGCACCCAGACAATTTCTCCAAGTTACCTCATGATGGCTTCATTAATGCATCATCGTCTTCCAAGATCACTCAAGGCTTCACAACAAAATATATTCAATTTGGAAGCTTCTTCAAGTTCACTCCACAAAGACTTTAGTCAAAGTCTTCAAAAACATTCACACAAATCAATTCTAAATATGGGAGTGTGAAATAGGCTTGATCTCCACAATATGAGAGTTTCTTAGATACACAATGCTTCATACAATTTGAATCTTCTCAACCACTGTTCATTGCACTTGATCACACCACATGTATTCCAAACATAGAAGGTCTGAGCTACTGTCCAAGAATAATTTGAACCAACATGATGATTTACAGTCCACACCAAGAGGTATCTTACCTGAGATCTTCACTATCCAATCCACAGTTTGAAGAGAGGGACCAAGCTACTGTACCACAGTCACAGTTCGAGAAAATTGTAATACTGTGTTGTAACTGTCCACAAGGAAATATGAGCCAAGAATTATGATACACAGTCAAAGAAATTTAAGCAACCAAGGTCCACCATCACTGTAATTTTCATTTCACCACAGTCCGAATTTTAGGAGGCACTGCAGTCCGAATTTAACCACAGTCCAGATTTCAGGAGTCACTACAGTTCGAATTTCACCATAGTTCAAATTTCAGGAATCCAAACTTCAGAAATTACTGTAGGTCCAAGGGTAATCTGAGAAATAACAAGGTCTCCACTGTAAGATACAAGCCTGTTTCAAAACAATTTTCCCAAAACAATATTTTCTTGCTCCTCGGCCTCTTGTAGATATCTCTGAAGTTGTTGACCTACATCACTAAAATTCCTTGACTAAACCGAATGAGATTAACTTTATATTTATAGTTGTTTTTCATTTTTGAAAGGACATGATTGTTGGGAAAATGGCTGACTTGTGTCCTTGAGCATAGGTCGGCTCAATGTCAAAAATATATTTTTTCAACTTGAAAATTCAATATCTCGAAAACTACTAGGAGTTTCGGGACAAATAAGGGCTCATTAGAAAGGAAAAAATATACTCTATAAGATGGTATATGATTCAATTTGGAAGGATGCCTCTAAGGTGGTAAAAACAATTTTTCTTTGTGATTGTCCTTAATTTTTGTGTGTAGGATGTGAATAGGACAACATGCCTTTTCCACTGCTTGCCTTCTCCTTTTTTTGGCTTATCAATCATAGGTGTTTAACCCTTAGTTAAACTGAGAGGGGGGGGGAGGGGTGAATCAGTGTAATACATTCATGGACTTTTAAAAATTTCTTTTAAACTTATTTACACCTTCATTTCATGATCAAATTAATGTATAATGAAACAACAATCTTAATATGTGAGCATCAAGTATTAAGCAGATAAAATACAGAACATAAACACATAATAATCATGCATATAGACAATAGATATAAGTGGAAGCCCATAAGGGAGAAAACCACATCTTATTATTGTTGCGATCCACCATCCGTCGTTGATCTGCTACACTTATTTAGCTTCTTTTTCTATTGCATGCAGCTATTTGTTTGGACAGTGGGTGCTCAAACTTGCTTCGATATCCAGTCATATGTTTTGAGCACCCACTGTCCACATACCATTGGATTTTCTGATTTTGAGCTATTAGAACCAGATCACACTTATTTAGCTTCTTTTTCCATTGTATGCAGCTTCTTTTTCCTCCAGAGCACTAATTAGCTCCCCCTCAAGATCTACCTCACCTTCTTCTTCAAATTGCAGGAGATATTCCTCAAGCTCTTCCTTGGCCATCAAAATAAATTCTGATGTTCCTTCTTCATAAGGGGATTCATCTGAGCTCTTAGATGCACTGCTATCTTATTGAACATAGAATGATCTTCTATTAAATTTGTTCCCTTTCGGCTTATTTTTTAAATTGGTTTTCTCTTTCCCTTTCGACTGATATTCTATTTTCTTATGAGGACATTTTGATGCATAGTGCCCCACTCTTCCACAGTTAAAGCATTTAAATGGAAGTTTACCTTTATACTTGTCTGTGCCTCTATCCAATCTTCTGACAAATTTGGCCTCTTCTTCATCATAGCAGGAGCATGTATCTTCCTTTTCTTCTTTAAAATTATCTACCTTAAAGGTTGCCTCTCTCACATTTGAATTCCTCTTTGGAAGTCTCATCTCATAGGTCATCAAGTTTCCAAGCAATTGGTTCATGGTCAGTGTTTCCCAGTTTGTTGTTTCTTCTATGGCAGAAACCTTAGGGTTAAACCTGGATGGTAAAGATCTCAATATCTTTTGTACAATTACACATTCCTTAATGGTTTCTCCTAAAGCTTTCATGTTATTCACAACTTCTGCAACCTTTAAGAAGAAACTCACTACAGCTTCATCTTCATTCATTTTTACATTTTCAAACTGAGCTCTATAGGCTTGCAGTTTGGCCATCTTCACCTTTTTATCTCCCTCATGGATATTTTCTAAAGTATCCCAGATATCTTTGGCAGTCTCACTGTGCATTACTTTGATAAATTATGTTTCACACATACCACTCAAGAGTGCATTCATGGCTTTTTCATTAGCTATGAAGTTTTGCTTGGCTTCTTTCTCTGTGTCAGTATCCTTTGGAGCATATCCTTCTTCCACAACACCCCAAACTTCTATTCCTAGAGACATTATGTATGTCCTCATTCCTATTTCCAGAAGGCGTAGTTTGTGCCAGTAAACAATGGGGATTTACTTGTTGAGCATCCTTGTAGGCTAGCCATTTTAGGGACCTAGGATCTCCTTCCAGTTTTTAAACTTATACAGAAGGAACTACTCTGATACCAATTGTTGAACCCTTGGTTAAACTAGGAGTGGGGGATTGAATCAATTTAATACATTCATGGACTTTTAAAAATTTCTTTTAAACTTATTTACACCTTCATTTCATGAACAACTTAACGTATAATGAAACAACAATCTTAATATGTGAGAAACAAGTATTAAGCAGATTAAATACGGAACATCAACACATAATCATCATGCATATAGACAACAGATATAAGTGGAAACCAATAAGGGAGAAAACCACATCTTATTATTGTTGTGATGCAAAGGCAAGCTCCAACTCCCTCTCACCACTGATTTTCTGTAGGCTCCAACCTACAGGAGGCCACTACCTCAAATTCTGCAAGCTACAACTTGCAAGGAAGCTCCAAATCCCATCTATTTTCTGCAGGCTACAACCCACAGGAGCCTCCTACCTCAACCAGCTACATCTGGACATCTATCAAGCTACGACTTGATATGGAAGCACCAACTTCCTCACACTACAATAAAATCATATGCTGATTTACCTGGATATCAGCTCTATTTTTCTCCTTCTTCACTGTTGTCCTTCCAACCTTCAAATCTGCTTTATATCAGCTCTGGATCTTCACATCTTCTCTATCTTCTCTGTCTTATTCTTCCACTCTCTAACCTCTCTATGAATATTACAATAACATCATTTATAGAGATCATTTCATGGTTGTTTGCATTCTATATGGGAATATGAAGTGGACAGGCATGACTCTTGCATTCCACCCATACATCTCCTCACTCAGCATATTTAGGATGTTACAAATATATACAATTATTACTGTATCAAATGGAGTTTTTCTTTGCCTGGGAGACTTGACTTTGCATCACAAACAATATAAAACAAATAATACATTTACAGTTACATTCAAATATTTCATTCAGCCCTTTCGGCTTCTTAGATTTGTTGTGTGTGTTTGTCCTCTTCTGCTTGTTGTCCCTTTTTCTTTATGTTTCCACAGTTATATTCCAACTGTGCATGATCACCCTTTTTTCCTGAATCGACCCATGTTGTTGCACTGTTCTGCATGGGTTCCGGGTCCCTTTTTTCTTACCCGAGCCTTTTCTTGCGCGTTCAACCTTTTCTTTTAACACACAGTTGCATCTTCATGTCACTTTTCATCTTGGTTGGATTCTTTTCACAAACCCCATGGACCCGTGGGTCACGGCCCACATAACTCCCTTTATACACACAACGGATTACAAATCTGGAGTTAATTACAACATACATACATTAGAGATTAAACAACGCATACACTTTAAACCAGACTGCACATAAACCCAAATCATGTGCAGACATGTGGAACTTCCCACTGGAGGGTCCCGCTATACCTTGAACCAATCACAACTCATCACAAATACTTGCCTGCAAGTTTCCCACTCTACCGATAACGATAAACCATAAACCACGTGAAGTGTGCTATTGCACAGTGCTAACACATGGACTCCCTTCATCGCATCGCGTCGTTCGATCCTTACTGCATTGCAACCAAAACAACATACCTTCGATGTCTTAAAGTTAAACCTTAAATTTTCCAATGTGCGATTTTGCGATCCACCGTCCGCCATTGATATGCTACACAATCCAGTGGTCCTCACCATCCACAGTGTTGACATGTGAACTTCCTTCATCGCATCGCGGCGTTCGATCCTTACCGCATCGCAACCAAAACAAAATACCTTGCGATGTCTTGAAGTTAAACCTTATAGTTACCGATGTGCGATTTTGCGATCCACCGTCTGCCATTGATCTGCTACACGAGCCAATGGTGCTCACGTTCTCCCTCCATTTCATCGTATCTTATATTGTTTGTCTTGCGAAGTCATCGCGTCCGTTCATCTCTCACCTTCGGATCTGCGATCTAATCACGACCATCTGCTCGCCTTCACACGGCTCTTCTTCACCTCTTCTGCCTGCTTTGATCTCTGTCGTCAATTCTTAACCCTCGATTCTGCGATCCGATCCTCACCGTCGATTCCTCCTTAAGAATTATTCTAAGTGTTCTGTCTTTATTTGATTTCTGTTCTTTATACTGTCGCTGCTCTGTAACACCGGTTCCTCCATGCTACACCTCTTGAACTTATTCGAAGTTCTTCAACATGAATCTCTCCTGAGCTTGTTCTTCTAGGTATTCATATAACCATTACACCGTATCAAGCCTTCATTTACTACCTTTACTGCCTCTGCTGCCTCGCTGCCTTTTCTCCTTGTCTACCTTGCTTCTTAGCTTCCTTTGCTGCTTTGCCTTTTTGATAGTTCAAGTGCTGCTCCTTTGTACTCCTTTGCCATCAATGACAATATTTCCATCATGTAGGACATCCATGTCATCATGATAGTATCCAACATTATCATGAAGGTATAACATCATGTATTCAATAATAGTGTAGTAATATGTCATAGTGCAACATCATTAGGAGAACTTCAAAATAGTCTTACAACCATCAAATGATATCTTCCACATTATCATTTAGTCTTTCAACCTTCATCAAGTGCCATCATCAATTACAGTCATTCATTTAGTGTATGACTCCATATGTCATCAAGGGTTAAGGTATAGATCATCAAGGACATGCAACATTAGCTAGTTCAAGGACTTCTTCACTAGTGGTTTGACATCTTCATGGGTTGACCTCTTCATTGATGGCATCCTTCTCAAACAAGAGTCGTGATATCATCATCCGATACTAGGCATTTCAAAAATATTGATATATCAGTCAATTCCATATTGACATAAGTGACGACCTCGATTAAAAATCTCCCCATTTGTCATTGATGGAAATATTCTTTCCCTTCCAACATTTTCTCCCCCTTTGACATCAATGGAAAACAGGGTGCTCAAGTACTCCCCCTGTCAAGTTGCTTCTTTTCTTCATCAATAGTAATTCTTCATAGGAATGTTACTCCCCTTGTCATGGTGCTCTTCCTTTTGGCAATGTGGTCCATGATAGATTGCATTTCTTCATGTGAAGAACCAATTCCCCTTGCTTGCATAAACACCTCTAGCTCAATAAAGATTTCTTGCTTTGTGATCTAATGGAAGACATTTTCAATAATGGTCCATCAAATGAGAAGGGATTATGTTCTTCAATGGAGTTGCCTCCAAGATATGATATATCAAAAGATGATTTTCCATGTATGACTCATCAAGGATTTCATAGGGCCCTTTCACGGATAGCTTCTGCAAAAAAGCTCAAGAATCACAGACTCCTCCTAAATGTATGCATGTTCTCACTCTGGCAGAGTTTCATTATCAATCACTTGGAATATCAAGGATGACTTCATCAAGTCAACAACATGTGTTGTTCGCTGGAGTGTTAAAAAGATTTCTGGAGGAAATTTTCTTCCTTCTCCATACTTGTGTAGCTTTCTTCTTTGGCATGGTTCTAGCTTCTGTAGGGGCCCAAGTCAAGTTACAATCACATGCCATATGTCCAATGTTATGGAAATTGAAGTACTCTATCTTGTTCATGAATAAGAAATCATGACTTCTTCTTGCAGAATTTCTTCTAGGAGATTGACAGGGACCATTATATTGGTCTTTGTGATATTCCCTACAATATTTTTCCATGTGCCCAAAGTTTGTACAAGAATAGAAATAACCAAAAATATATACTTTGGTACCTGGGAGATGAAGAGTTCCTTGAATTACTTTTGAAGTCTTTTTGCCTTGGAATTATTTGATGATATTCATTTCCTTTTGTATTCTTGACATCATCTATAAATATCCTTGGAGTAAGGTTTCTTCTAATGTCATCTTGAATCTTGCCTTAGCTGGAACTAGGAGTATCATTTCTTCCTAGCTTCCTCACATCCTTGTTGTTTGAAGCATTATCATTCTTGCTTGAGGGTTCACCTGCATAGCCAAGACCTGATTTATCAAGGGGGCATCTTTGATGACTTAGGGTGTCATCTAGGGTTTGAGAACTCTTCAAGTTCTTATTCAGCAAGTCAACTTCCTTTTTAAGAGAGGCAATTTCTCCTTTCAATTTTTCACAATCTTCATCTTTCATGACTAGTTGCTTCTTCGTTTCTTCCATCATCCTTATTGCTTCGTGTGCTTCGATTTTAAGAGAGATGATATTTCATTTCATTATGAAGATTTCTACATTCTCCTTTGCTAGACTGCTCTCCATTTCTTCTTTTATTCTTGTAGCTTCACATGTTTCGGCCTTGAGAAGATTGATGTTTGATTTTAGTTTGAAGATTTCTTCATCCTTTTCTTCTAGTTGAGATTTAAGAGAGGAGACCTCTTCCTTGTATTGACCAATCTCTGCTTCAAGATTGTTCAAGATATTAAGTCTTTGTTCAAGGTCACTTGAAAAATTTTCTTCCCTTTCATTTGCCTTATCTAATTGATTTGTCATAGATATGACTTCTTCATGATGCTTTCTTTTGTTTTGATGAAATTCCTCTTTAATTTTGGCGAGCTCCTCATCTCTTTCTTGTACTTGAAGCTTGACAAAGTTAACATCCTTCCTTTTCTTGTCTTGGTTACCTTCTTGAGATTTCTTCTTAAGTTCCTCATTTTCCTTTTTCAAATTGTTAATCTCTTCCATGGAAGCCATAATTTTATTCAGGATATCTTCTTCAAAGTTTTCTTTGTTCTCTTCATCTTCTAGGTCTTCTTTAGCCTTGTTGTCCTCTCTCTTATCTTCAACTTCCTTGATGGATTCTGGACTTCTTTCTTGTTTTCCATCATCTTCTTGACTAGAGTTCATTTTCAATGATCCTTTTAAGTGAAGATCATGAAGTTTGTCCCATATGACTTTAGTTGACGAACATTTTTCAAAATTGGCCTTCACAGAATTTGGTAACCCATTCAAAATTTCCTTCATTGATCTTGTATTGTTCTCCTTGGATTCTTCGTCCATTGTGTCATTAGTAATCACTAATTTCCAAACTTAAATTCCTTAATTCTTCAAGAAATTCCTCATTCTTGCCTCCCATATATCAAAATTTCCATTGAATAATGGAGCCTTCGCAAATTGATTGGCTTCAATTTCGATGGTTGAGGAAGACACATCTTTAGGAGGATTGGAGACTTTCTTCCTTGGCTTTGCCATTTGTGTTCTAATGATCAACCTTCAAGTTTTTAGGCTTTAAGTGAAGGAACTTGGCTCTGATACCAATTGTTGGAAATACTTTGAGGGGGGTGAATCAATATTTATTTTCAATTGTTAATTTTACCAGTTAGATCACTTATATTTAGAACACAAAATGATCAATGATGGAATAAATATTTTTATCAATTCTTCTTTACAATAAGTAAAGTACAATAATGATATAGGGCTCCAACCCTAGATGAAGACTCCAATCTTCCAGGCTCCAATCTGTATTGTGCCAAGCACCGACTTGGTCTTTCCAAGGCTCCAACTTTGTCAATTTGAGGCACCAACCTCTAGGGCTCCAACTTTATCTCTAGTACACGCTCCAACCTAGTTTCTTGAGGACTCTAATCCTCCAGGGCTCCAACCCTATCTTCCAAGGCACCGACCTTGTCTCTATGAGGCTCCAACCTCTTGGGCTCCAACCCTCAACTTCACTTTGTCAAAATATGTTTGGTTATTCTTTACGGCTCCCAAAGTCTTCTTCAACGAGCCTTGTCACACTTAGTCACCACGTCACATCATCAATGACAACCTTTTCCTCTTGGAAGGTTTCACCACTGCTCTTCATTGTACCCAAACAATTTCTCCAAGTTACCTCATGATGGCTTCATCAATGCATCATCGTCTTCCAAGATCACTTAAGGCTTCTCAACAAAATATCTTCAATTTGGAACCTTCTTCAAGGTCACTCCACAAAGACTTCAGTCAAAGTCTCCAAAACCATTCACACAAATCAATTCTTAATCTACGAGTGTTAAATATGCTTGCTCTCCACAATTTGAGAGTTTCTTTAAATACACAATGCTTCATACAATTTGAATCTTATGAGCCATTGTTCACTGCACTTGATCATACCACAAGTAGTCCAAACATAGAAGGTCTGATCTATTGTCCAGGAAGAATTTGATCCAACATGATGATTTACAGTCCACACCAAGAGGTATCTTACCCAAGATCTTCACTATCCAATCCACATTTTGAAGAGAGGGACCAAGCTACTGTACCACAGTCACAGTTCGGGCAAATGGTAATATTGTGTTGTAACTGTCCACAAGGAAATCCGAGCCAAGAATGATGATATCCAATCAAAGAAATTTCAGCAACCAAGGTCCACCACAGGAGTCACTATAATTTGCATTTCACCACGGTCCGAATTTCAGGAGGCATTGCAGTTTGAATTTAACCACAGTCTGGATTTCAGGAGTCCCTGCAGTTCGAATTTCACCACAGTTCAAATTTCAGGAGTCCAAACTTTAGAAATTACTGTAGGTCTGAGGGTAATCTGAGCAACAACAAGGTCTCCACTGTAATATGGAAGCCTGCAAGAAGCCTGACCCTTAACACAAGACTGTTTCAAAATAATTTCCCCAAAACAATATTTTCCTGATCCTCAGCCTCCTGTAGATATCTCTGAAGTTGTTGACCGAATTTTGTGTCTACTTCACTGAAATTCCTTGACTAAACCGAATGAGTTTAACGTTATATTTAAAGTGTTTTGTTATTTTTGAAAGGACATGACTGTTCGGAAAATGGCCGACTTGTGTCCTTGAGCATAGGTCGGCTCAATGTCAAAAATATATTTTTTCAACTTGAAAATTCAATATCTCGCAAACTACTAGGAGTTTCGAGACAAATAAGGGCTCGTTAGAAAGGAAAAAATATACTCTATAAGATGGTATAGGGTTCAATTTGGAAGGATGCCTCTAAGGTGGTAAAAACATTTTTTCTTTGTGACTGTCCTTAATTTTTGTGTGCAGGAGGTGAATAGGATAGCATGCCTTTTCCACTACTTGGATTCTCCTTTGTTTGGCTTATCAATCATAGGATCATAGTGTTATCATGTAGGACATCCATGTCATCATGATAGTATCCAACATCATCATAATGGTATAACATCATGTATTCAATAATAGTGCAGTAATATGTCATAGTGCAACATCATTAGGAGAACTTCAAAATAGTCTTGCAACCATCAAATGATATCTTCCACGTTATCATCTAATCTTTCACCCTTCATCAAGTGCCATCATCAATTGTGGTCATTCATTTAGTGTATGAATCCATATGTCATCAAGGGTTAAGGTATAGATCATTAAGGCACATGCAACATTATAGCTAGTTCAAGGAATTCTTCGTTAGTGCTTTGACATCTTCATGGGTTGCCCTCTTCATTGATGGCATCCTTGTCAAACAAGAGTCATGAGATCATCATCTGGTACTAGGCATCACAACAATATTGACATCTCGTTCAATGCCATATTGACATCAATGAAAACCTTGATTAACATATAAAGGTGGGATGTTACATGGTACACAGTAAGTTATGTTATCCATTAAATTAGCTTAAGATACTCTATAATTAGGCCTTCATCAAGTGAAATATGAGTGAACTTTCAATATGAAGAGTCAATTTTAATTGTACTTGTTGACTCCCTGTGATTTGAAAGATTGGCAAGAAAAAAATCTGTAGGGAACCACAACAGACCACTTTGGAGTCCATGGACCTAGCCTTCCTAGACTCAAAGAGGGCTCTCTCTGTGTATGTGTTTGTAAATGATATGTCTTTATGCTTTTTTTTTCTGATTTTAGGCTAGTTATGAAGTTCTGAGGACTTGTTGGTTTTGATTGATTTATTGATTGGTTGATAGATCAATGGTGTGATTAATTGAGGGAGTGTTTCAGCTGAATAGATAGACCATGAGAGACATTAATCCATTGGGCTATGGAGTCATAAAATGATTTAATTGTTCATCAACTCTGCAAGGGTTTTCATAGGGCAAGCTAACTATATCAAGTGGATCTCTTAGATTAGATGGAATATGAAATGACAGTAAGTTGTGAAAACAGTAAAACTAAAGGGCAATTAAGAATCCTTTAACTCTACTTTAAACAAGAAAAGCCTTTTAGGTAAATGTTTGAGACAAACCAAAGGACAGGGCATACCATAGACTTCTTTGGCTTATACTTTAATAAGCAAACCTTTAAGACAACAATCCTGTAATCCTATAATTACTTTCAGACAAAAAAAACATTTAAGATAACAATGAGTGAAACTAAAGAGCAAGATAGACCTGTCTTCTTTAATTAGACACTCTAAAGACCTTCAAAGAAATAGTTTAAAAAAAAACAAAGGACAGGGCATACCATAGACTTCTTCGGCTGGAATCTACTAAGTAAACTTCAAAGAAATGTCTTAAAAACAATATTTCAAGCTACACCAAAGGACAGGGCATACCATAGAATTATTTGGCTTGACTCTATTAAATCATTTCCAAGACAACAAGCTAGGTGGAACCAGAGAGCAATTAAGAATTCTCCAATCAGACCTTGCAGAGGAAAACATTAAGATAAAGAAAGAAGACAGAACTAAGGTGCAAGGACTGATGAGATTTTGTGTATTTGGGGTAGCATCAGTTGTGCTCTAAGTCCCAAATTTTGAGGAAGGACTAGAGTTCACCTGATCTACAAGACCCAGAAATGGATTTGGGAAATTTCATCTGGTTTAGGAAATATTAAATTAATTAATTATTTTAATGTATTTCCTAGGTTAAAACTTAGGAAAATAAAATAATTAAAGTGAATTTAATTAAACATGTGATGAAATTGTCTTAAGTCACACAGATCAAGCTTTATTTTAATCTTAGCCATTGATTAAAGATTTAATCTTGACCATTGATTTTTCAATGAGAAAAATATAAAGGAAAGGCTTGGGGTCATTTGTAAAGACACACAGAGGCAGAGCACTGAAGCTAAGCTGAGATTCTAGGGTGGGGTTGCTAAGAATTCTCAAGTGTTTCAGTTACAGAGAGGGGAATTTAGACCAAGGGGATGATTTGATCCCGGGGTCTAGAATACACAAGAAGCAGAGAAGAGATCAAGAAAGACATTGCAGAGGAAAGCAGCAGCAGCAGCAGATGGCAGCCGCAGGTAGCAACAGACAGCAGCAACAACAGCAGCAATAGCAGACGGCAACAGCAGCAAGGACAACGTAATTTTCAGGAAACCCTTCAGGGGTTACGCAGAGACCCTTAGGGGCACTGTAGTGACTGCGTCACCCAGTCTGGGGTAACGCAGCCCCTTCCAGTGGCAGCGTTGAGCATTTGGAGGCCTCCAAAGGCTGACGCAATGTCTTTCAGGGGAAGATCTGGGGTTTCTAGGCCTAGATCTGGCTTAGTTCTGTAAATCCCGGTTGAGGGTGTGGATCAGTCAGTATTGTTGGTCTTAGATCAGCCAAGTGCTGCAAATCTAGAGTTTTCTCTGTAGGGTTTTCCAGATCTGGAACCTAGAGTTGTGTATTCATAAATATTCTTAATAATAGAGCCCTCCAGCAGCCAGAGACCGGTTTTCCCACATTGGGTTTTTCCGGGGATAGTTTGTCCAGAAATAACTGTCACTTTGTCTATGTGTGGATGTGCTTATTCTATATCTGAATTGGTAGAGATTTGTTATGTGTTTTTCTTTGATGTTAATTCAGTTGATAACTTGTATAAGTAGGAGAAGCTTAACCGAATTAACAAAAATAATTTCTGCATGAGAATTGAGATTCAGACATTTCTACATGGTATCCGAGCAATTTCAGATCTAGAAGGGTCACTAGCTAAAGGATCTGAAGGATCTAACTGCAGAAAGCAGCTGGAAAGGCAGCAGAAAAGCAGATCTGAAGGGCCAACGCAGTTTTCAGGAGGAGAATCACGTAGAGGGAAGGGTGACGTTGTCCAGCGCTGTGTCCTAGCAAGCCCACACAATTCCTGCATAGAGGCAGCTCAAAAACAACGCTGGTTGGGTCTGAAGCCAGCCAGTGTGATTCAGATCTAAATCTGTCAGATCCAGAAAAGTATGCAGAAAAGTTGCAGAAATTCAGAACAGTTGGCGGGGTTAAACTTCTGAAGTTTTCAGATTTTTAGCCTTAGCACAAGTGACAAAGTTTGGGAAGAGATCAACTTCTCAAAGAGTTTCTTGCCAAAGGAAATTTGCAGTTTGGTCAGAGGATCAAAGAAGAAGTTGAATCTTAGTTGATTTGGTAGACTTCCAAGGAGGGAAATTAAGTGTCAGAGGGAGCAGAGGTTTTCTAGTTCGAAAAGGACCCTAGATCCAAGAACTCTAGCATAGAGAAGAGGAGCTCCGACACATTCTGAGCAGATGGCTCCTCATGGATTGCGTGATCAGGATAGGCTAGAGGGCGTCTCAAACTTTTCGGTATGGAAAGCTAGGATCCTGATTGTCCTTGAGGCATATGGTCTAAGAGACCATGCAAAGCAGACCTTGGCCACACCGACAGATGCGGATCTCCTATGGAAGCATAGAGAAGCTGTTGGGAATGCCAAGCGGCTGATAATGGATAGTATCAAGGACCATACTGTACCACACATAGCTAAGAATAAGACAACTAATGAGATGTGGAAGGCCTTGACTTCCCTATATGAGGGAAAATAAGTCCAAAGAAAGATGTTGTTGGAGGCCCAAATGAGGTCATTCATGATGACCAAGGGAGAAGACATCGAGCATTTTCTATTCAGATTGCATTCAATCAGGGATCAGCTGACTGCAACGGGTGCAACCGTAGATGATGCAGTGATAGTCAGGACTGCCCTGAATGCAGTCACGGATGAGTGGGAAACCTTTGTCCAAAGTATCTTGGGCAGAGCGTACCCCCAGATTGGGACAACTTGTGGTCGATCCTGCGGCAAGAAGAACTACGAAGGTTCACCAAGAAGCAGCACAACCCTGCGTTGAGCAAGGTAAAGAAGGAAGAGGAGGAAGATGCAACCTTGGCATCAAAGAAGAAATCGAAGAAGAAGAAGGATATTTCTAAGATCAAGTGTTTCCAATGTGGTGAAATGGGACATTTTGCCAGCCATTGTCCAAAATATGAAGGACAAGGAAGCATCTTCTTCCAAAGCAGCGGTGGTAGATGATGGGTCCGAAGATGATGTGGCCATGAACGCTCATGAACCACGGAGGTGGGGTGACATGGACATGTAGAGGAGCTACATGAAAGTAAGGCGGGATCCTTGAGCAGCTCATCTCTTGGATCAACAAGCGAGCTACGACAACCTTAACACTGTAGTGGGACAAGTGGAGCAGTGGGTGCATAGATCACAGATGAGACATAAGTAGAGGCAGATCTGGAGGCTGGGAGGAGCAGCGCAGAGCATAAAAAAATCAGCGTAGAAGCAGCAGTAGTGCAGAGGCTGATGTGTCTTCAGCAACATAGTGCAGTACTGCTTACGCATTGCAGAGCTGTAGCAGCGCAGAGAGCTTCAGAGGGACAATGCAGTGCAGCAGCAACGTGATAGATTTCAAAACAAGGAGTTGATGTGACTTTAGTAGTGCAGAGGGAGTCTGATTACGCTAGCAGAGCTGTAGTTGTGCATCATTCTTTAGATGCCAGCACAGATCTGTAGCCTATGGAGCTTCAATGATGAGGATGCAGCCCATCTGACTTGTCTGTCAAAGATTGGGCAGGAGATTCAGTTGTTACTCTCAAGACCTGAAGTTGCAGTGCAACGGATCAACAGTAACAGTGCTATGAGCAGCATAGATGCAGCATATTGAGAGGGAACTGCAGTATAGTGGTTGCAGTGGCAGTGGCAGAGTCATGGGCAATAGTACAGAATGGCAGCAGCAGTGCAGAGTTGAGTGGTAGGAGGCCAAGCTTCAACAGCACAGAACTAGTACTCAAAATCATGTAATGCGTAGTGTGTTGTATTGCTAGAGCCCACCCTTGATGCTAAGAGGGAGTGTTGAAAGTTTTTGTATTTGGGGTAACATCAGTTGTGCTCTAGGTCCCAAATTTTGAGGAAGGACTAGAGTTCACCTGATCTACAAGACCCAGAAATGGATTTGGGAAATTTCATCTGATTTAGGAGATATTAAATTAATTAATTATTTTAATGTATTTCCTAAGTTAAAACTTAGGAAAATAAAATAATTAAAGCAAATTCAATTAAACATGTGATGAAATTGTCTTAAGTCACACAGATCAAGCTTTCTTTGAATCTTAGCCATTGATTAAAGATTTAATCTTGGTCGTTGATTTGTCAACGATAAAAGTATAAAGGAAAGGCTTGGTGTCATTTGTAAACACACACAGAGGCAGAGCACGGAAGCTAAGCTGAGATTCTAGGGCGGGGTTGCTAAGAATTTTCAAGTGTTTCAGTTGCAGAGAGGGGAATTTAGACCAAGGGGATGATCTGATCCCAGGGTCTAGAATACATAAGAAACAAAGAAGAGATCAAGAAATACAATGCAGAGGAAGGCAGCAGCAGCAACAGACGGCAGTAGACAGCAGCAGTAGCAAGGACATCGTAATTTTCAGGAAACCCTTCAGGGGTTACGCAGAGACCCTTAGGGGCACCGTAGTGACTGCGTCACCCAGTCTAGGGTAACGCAACCCCTTCCAGTGGCAGCGCTGAGCATTTGGAGGCCTTCAAAGGCTGACACAGTGTCTTTCAGGGGTAGATTTGGGGTTTCTAGGCCTAGATCTGGCTGAGTTCTGTAAATCCCGGTTGAGGGTGTGGATCAGTTAGTATTGTTGGTCTTAGATCAGCCAGGTGCTGCAAATCTAGAGTTTTCTCTGTAGGGTTTTCCAGATCTGGAACCTAGAGTTGTGTATTCAGAAATATTCTTAGTAATAGAGCCGTCCAGCAACTATAGACTGGTTTTCCCACATTGGGTTTTTCCGGGGACAGTTTGTCTAGAAATAACTGTCACTTTGTCTATGTGTGCATGTGCTTATTCTAGATCTGAATTGGTAGAGATCTGTTATGTGTTTTTCTTTGATGTTAACTTGAATTTATTTAGTTGATAACTTCTATAAGTAGGAGAAGCTTAATCGGATTAACAAAAATAATTTATGCATAAGAATTGAGATTCAGAAATTTCTACATGGTATCAGAGCAATTGCAGATCTAGAAGGGTCACCAGCTAAAGAATCTAAAGGATCTAGTTGCAGAAAGCAGTTGGAAAGGCAGCAGAAAATCAGATCTGAAGAGACAACACAGTTTTCAGGAGCAGAATCACGTAGAGGGAAGGGTGACACTATCCAGCGCTGTGTCCTAGCAAGCCCACGCAATTACTGCGCAGAGGTAGCTCAGAAACAATGTTGGTTGGGTCTGAAGCCAGCTAGTGTAATTCAGATATGAATCTGTTAGATCCAGAAAAGTATGCAGAAAAGTTGCAGAAATTCAGAAGAGCTGGTGGGGTTAAAATTCTGAAGTTTTTTCAGATTTTTAGCTTTAGCACAAGGGACAAAGTTTGGGAAGAGATTAGCTTCTCAGAGAGTTTCTTACCAAAGAAAACTTGCAGTTTGGTGAGAGGATCAAAGAAGAAGCTGAATCATAGTTGATTTGGTAGATTTCCAAGGAGGGAAATCGAGTGTCAGAGGGAGTAGAGGATTCCTAGTTCGAAAAGGACCCTAAATCCAAGATCTCTAGCATAGAGAAGAGGAGCTCTGACACATTCTGAGCAGATGGATCCTCATGGACTTCATGATCAGGATAGGATAGAGGGCCTCTCAAACATTTCGTTATGGAAAGCTAGGATCCTGATTTTCCTTGAGGCATATGGTCTAAGAGACCATGTAGAGTAGACTCTGGCCACACCGACAGATGCGGATCTCCTACGGAAGCATAGAGAAGCTGTTGGGCATGCCAAGTGGCTGATAATGGACAGTATCAAGGACCATATTGTACCACACATAGCTGAGAAGAAGATAGCTAATGAGATGTGGAAGGCCTTGACTTCCCTATATGAGAGAAAATCAATCCAAAGAAAGATTTTGTTGGAGGCCCAAATAAGGTCATTCATGATGACCAAGGGAGAAGACATTGAGCATTTCCTCTTCAGATTGCAGTCAATCAGGGATCAACTGACTGCAACGAGTGCACCCGTAGATGATGTAGTGATAGTCAGGACTTCCCTCAATGCAGTCACAGATGAGTGGGAAACCTTTGTCCAAAGTATCTTGGGCAGAGCAGACCTCTCAGATTGGGACAACTTGTGCTCGATCCTGCGGCAAGAACTATGAAGGTTCACCAAGAAGCAGCATAGCCCTGCGTTGAGCAAATTAAAGAAGGAAGAGGAGGAAGATGTAGCCTTGGCATCAAAGAAGCAGTCGAAGAAGAAAAAGGATCTTTCTAAGATCAAGTGTTTCCAGTGTGGCGAAATGGGACATTTTGTCAGCCATTGTCCAGAAAAGAAGAAGGACAAGGAAGCATCTTCTTCCAAAGAAACAATGGCAGATGATGGGTTTGGAGATGATGTGTCCATGAGCGCTCATGAACCACGAAGGTGGGGTGACATGGACATGTAGAGGAGCTACATGAAAGTAAGGCGGGATCCTTGAGCAGCTCATCTCTTGGATCAACAAGCAAGCTACGACAGCCTTAAGACTGTAGCGGGACAAGTGGAGCAGTGGGTGCATAGATCACAGATGAGGCATAATTAGAGGCAGATATGGAGGCTGGGAGAAGCAGGCTGATGTGACTTCAGCAACACAGTGCAATACTGCTTACGCAGTGCAGAGTTGCAGCAGCGCAGAGAGCTTCAAAAGGACAACGCAGTGCAACAGTAGCATGATAGATTTCAGCACAAGGAGCTGATGTGACTTCAGTAGTGCAGAGGGAGTCTGATTACGCTAGCAAAGCTGTAGCTGTGCATCATTCTTTAGATGCCAACACAGATTTGTAGCCTATAGAGCTTTAGTGATGAGGATATAGTCCATCTGACTTGTCTGTCAAAGATTGGGTAGGAGATTCAATTGTTACTCTCAACAACTGAAGTTGCAGTGCAACATATCAGCAGTAGCGATGCTATGAGCAGCACAGATGCAACATATTGAGAGGAAGTTGCAGTACAATGGTTGCAGTGGCAGTGGCAGAGTCATGGGCAGCAGTACAGAATGGCAGCAGCAGTGCAGAGTTGAGTGGCAAGAGGCCAAGCTTCAACAACACAAAACTAGTACTCAAAGTCATGTAATGCCTAGTGTGATGTATTGCTAGAGCACACCCTTGATGCTAAGAGGGAGTGTTGAAATTTTGTGTATTTGGGGTAGCATCAGTTGTGCTCTAGGTCCCAAATTTTGAGGAAGGACTAGAGTTCACTTGATCTACAAGACCCAGAAATGGATTTGAGAAATTTCATCTGGTTTAGGAGATATTAAATTAATTAATTATTTTAATGTATTTCCTAAGTTAAAACTTAGGAAAATAAAATAATTAAAGTGAATTTAATTAAACATGTGATGAAATTGTCTTAAGTCACATGGATCAAGCTTTATTTTAATCTTAGCCATTGATTAAATATTTAATCTTGGTCGTTGATTTGTCAACGAGAAAAGTATAAAGGAAAGGCTTGGGGTCATTCGTAAAGACACACAGAGGCAGAGCACTGAAGCTAAGCTGAGATTTTAGGGCGGGGTTGCTAAGAATTCTCAAGTGTTTCAGTTACAAAAATTTCTACAAGGACAACATATCCTAATCTAAAATTTTTGTTCCTTTATCAGAGAAATAATAGACAGAATGGAAAACAAAAGGAAAACATTAACAAAGAAGGAAAACTTCACCAATAATAGAGCTCAAGAATCCTGTGAACGTGCTTGTATTACTGATGTTCAGGACAATTACATTACTCCAGTACAATGGATCTCTGCAACTCAGAGCTTTCTCAAATCCAGCCTAGCAGTCATCAATTAGCAATCCACTAACCAACAACCAATCCAACTCCCCAACATGAATCATTCAAGCAATATTTATCTGCAAAATGAGGAGGTGATCCTAAGCTAGGGTTTCATATGGTAGTTATTACAAAGTTAATGTTATCTTGACCTTTAACACCATGCAAGGCCCAAGGCAAAGTATCTGAAAGTGACTCACTGTAACAATAACTCCTAACTTAACTGTTTGAGGTAACTTTTAGAAATATTTGACTTTAAGGTCTCTCAATAACTTTTATAATAACTACAGAGTGGTTGAGAAAAATCTCTGACTATTTCAATAACTATTGATGTCTTTATTGAAATAAAACATGTTGTAGGTGGCCAAATATGTCCTTTGAAGAAGTAATTTCTTTGGTTTAATCATTCGAATTTGCCTCTGTGTTTAATCTTTGCTTTAGGCCTTTAACTTGGATTTGACTTCACTGTCTGCTTTATCTCTACCTTTAACTTCTTTAATCCTCTGATCAATCCTTTAAGCTTTAATATTCATCTTTGTCTCTTGTTTTGGCCCTGATCTTCCTATGTTTGTGCTTTTAACTCTGATTTAACCTTTTAATCCACTGATCTTCACTGTCACAGTCCTTCGACTGTCTTCTTCTCCTCACTGTGCCTCTGTCTGCAATTAGATGCGCAGTGGGGTATCTTTCACTGGCCCAATGCATTTAAACAACCACCAATGGTCATGATCCATTATTTTTATCCATCGATTTGGCGCTCTTAGTCCTTTAAAGGATAGACCCAGGGAGTCTTTTTTAACTATTTCAGGATCTTAGAATGTCATTTACGCTTTTCCGCCATGAAACCTGCACAATACAATCAACTGTTAGTTTAAAATCCTGCGTTGAGGAGATTTTCTGCGTTTATTTGGGTTTTCGGGCTTTTGGAGCATTGCAGAGGTGGTAACATTGGATCAGGCTTCATTGCAGAGCCACAAGGCTCGGGAAAGTTTGAATCAGATGGCGCTATCGGGATTTGGCAAGAGGCGGAAGAGTGGTTTTCGCGTACGAGGGATGTGGTTTTCGCACGGAACGAAGGTGGTAAGCGGATTTGGGCAGACGAGTGCGATCCTATAGATTGGTCGACGCATGGCAGAAGGTACGAGCGGTAAAACCGCTTATATCGCAAGGTTCGGGGTTGTTTAACCCCCTTGCAAATAAATGCATGATATTGACCGTCGGTTGTTGGATCTCGGGGGAGATAGATCTATGGTGGTCAGGGTTTTGAAACAATAGGTCGGGCAAATGGTAGGGCCCGAGTTTATTGAATAAGCGGAGGCGCTTATTCTGCGGGTAGGGCCGAGGTTATATGGCCGTAGGGTTAGGTGCATGCGGGTGGGGGCTTAAGGAGAAGAGGCCTGTGGCGAAAAGAAAGCGAAATGCTTTAGAAATGGAGGCGGAATATAGGGTCACATGAGGGTTTTTAACAAAGGGCGAGGGTTAAAAACCTTTAAGGCGGGGCTTTGATAAAAGGGTCAGGTTTTATAAAACACAAAGAGTTGGGTTTTTATATTAAAACAAAGTTTTAATATATACAAATAGGTCCCGAAAGGTTTATCTTTTTATATTTAAAGCCCAAAATGAGTTCTTAAGAGCAGCAAGGTGTTTTTGAGAAGGCAAATTGAAGATAGTGAAAGAGGTTTCATGAAGATAATGAA